>CAUYSK010000354.1:0-27073 GCA_963575035.1 Avahi laniger | reverse complement strand
GTCTATTCACTCTAATGATAGTTTCCTTGGCAGTGCAGAAGCTTTTTAATTTGATTAGATCCCACTTATTTATTTTTGTTGCTGCGGCGATTGCTTTGGGGTTCTTCTTCAAGAATTCCTTTCCTAGGCCGATGTCTGAGAGGGTTGGACTATGATTTTTTGAGGGCATTTTTATTTGGATGATAAAACTAGAACACACTATTCCTTAATTTCATATATTTGTATTGGCCTTATTCCAAAAAATATGTTTTAGCTATTTTCTGAAAAACTAAAACACATGTCTAAAATATCTGCTATGAAAAAGTAGAGTGGACTAATTTTATGACTGCTGATTTCCCATCTGTTTTAAATTATTTCAATATACTATAAATAAACAAATAAATAAATAGAAATATGTACATAAATGTTAGGACTACTCAGTCTTTTAAGGATAAATCACAAAACAACAAATGTTGGCGAGGATGTGGAGAGACAGGAACACTCTTACACTGCTGGTGGGACTGCAAATTAGTGCAACCTCTGTGGAAAAGAATTTGGAGACACCTCAAAGACCTAAAAATAGAAATACCATTCGATCCAGCAATAGCACTGTTAGGCATCTACCCAAAAGAGCACAAAACATTCTACTATAAAGACATCTGCACTCGAATGTTCATGGCAGCACAATTCACTATTGCAAGAATATGGAAACAACCCAAGTGCCCGTCAATCCATGAGTGGATTACTAAAATTTGGTATATGTTTACAGTGGAATATTAATCATAAGAAATGACGATGATCTAGTACCTCTTATACTTTCCTGGACTAAACTTAGGCCCATCATCCAAAGTGAGGCACCACATGAGTAGAAGAACGGGATCCATTTGTACTCGCCATCAAATTGGTACTAACTGATCAACACTAGGGTGATCACATGGCAGAAATACTCTCCAGGGATTAGGGGGATGGGGGAGCAAATCTACAACTGAAGGACACAGGGAGCACTAAAGGGAGGGAAGGGCACGCCTTTAACCTGCGTTTGGGTGAGGCAAAGACATAAAGTGTAACTAGAATGCTTGTACCCTCACAATACCTTGGAATAATAAAAAAATAAAATAAAATAAAATAAAAAAAATAAAATAAAATAAAAAAAGAATATCTCTGAGGCCAGGCGCGGTAGCTCACGCCTGTAATCCTAGCACTCTGGGATGCCAAGGCGGGTGGATCATTTGAGCTCAGGAGTTCAAGACCAGCCTGAGCAAAAGCTAGACCCCGTCTCTACTAAAGAAATAGAAAGAAATTAGCTGGACAACTAAAAATATATAGAAAAAATTAGCTGGGCGTGGTGGTGCATGCCTGTAGTCCCAGCTACACAGGATGCTGAGGCAGAAGGATTGCTTAAGCCCAGGACTTTGAGGTTTCTGTGAGCTAGGCTGACACCACAGCATTCACTCTAGCCCGGGCAACAAAACGAGACTCTGTCTCCAAAAAATAATAACAAAAAAAAAATCTCTGCATCCGATAACACAACAATGACTTTTATAAAACAAAAATTAAAATAGATGGAAAATAATCTTCATGGATACATTCTAATATTAGGAGACTTTAACACATCATACTCAGTAAAAGAAAGATTTGACAAAAAGAAATAAGGGTATAGATCGTATGAGTGTATATTGAATTTTACATCCTTATCATAGAAAGTATATACCTTCTTCATAAGTACACATGAAACACTCACAAAAATTAATCCTATATTAGGTCACAAAGAAAATATTAGAAAAGTGGAAGTATTACAAAAAGTCATTTCTGGTAATAATGCAATAATAATAGAATGCATTTACAAAAGTTTTAAGACCATCTCATCTTGAAATTATAACAAATTTTAAACAACTCTTGGTCAAAAAGACAAATGTAAACAGAAATTACAGAATTTCTTTTAAAATATGATAGCATAAACACTGCATCTCAAAATCTATTAGACTATACCTAAAACAGTGATCAGAGGAAAATTCATAACTTTAATCACATTTATTAGTAAAATATTAAAGTATACAAATAAATTACCAGCAAGAAACTTGGAAAAGAACTACAAAGTAAACCAAAAGAAAGCACAAAGAATTTAAAAGTAAAGATAAAAGCAAGAATTCCACTAGTAGAGAATAGAACAGTAGACTTAATAAGTCAAAATTGTGGTTTTCTTAAAAGAAGATTTTTTTTTGTTTCAAAATATTAAAGGGATACAAATGTTTTGGGATACAAATGTTTTAGGATACATGGATTGCTTTTGTAGTGCTTCAATTCCAACTATTGGTGTGCCTATTACCCAAATAGTGTTCATAGTACCCATTAAGTAGGTTTTTTTCCCTCTCTCTTTCTCCCCCGCCCGCCTGGTTGATTTCCACTGAGTTTTACTTCCCCCTGTGCACATGTGTACTCATGGTTACTTCCGATTTAATAGTGAGTACTCACGGTGTTTGCTTTTCCATTCTGAAGATAATTTACCTAGAAGAATGGTCTCCAGGTCCATCCAGATTGTTGCAAAAAGTATTAATTCATCTTTTTTTATGTATGAGTAGTACTCCATAGTATACGTATATCACATTTTACTAATACACTCATGAATTGATGGGCACTTGATTTGATTTCACATCTTTGCAATTCTGAATTGTGCTACAATAAGCATGACAGTGCAAGTGTCTTTTTGATGCAAAGTATTCTTTTCCTTTTGGTAAATACCCAATAGTGGGATTGTTGGATCAAATAGTGGGTCTACTTTTACTTCTTTGAGGTATCTCCATACTATTATCCATAGAGGCTGGACTAATTTGCCGTCCCACCAACAGTGTATAAGCCTTCCTTTCTCCCCGTATCCATGTCAGCATCTATTATTTTTGGACTTTTTAATGAAAGCCATTCTGACTGGGGTAAGGTGATATCTCATTATGGTTTTAATTTGCATTTCCCTGATGATTAGTTATGTTGAGCACTTTTTCGTACATTTATTGACTGTTTGTCTTCTTTTGAGAAGCTTCTGTTAATGTCTTTTGCCCACTTTTTAATGTAGCATTGTAAAACTATTAGAAAAATAAGAAATTTCTCTATTAACTGATAGGAAAAAACCACATTGTTTTAAGAACCTGTGGGATTCTATCAAATTGTAGAATATTGTGTTATTAAAGTCCCAAAAGGAGAGGGGAAAAAGATTGGTGCAGAAAAAAATATTTGAACAAAAAATGGGCAGTAATTTCCCAAATTTGGTGAAAATTTAGATTCAATTTAAATGCAAGAAGTTCAGCAAGCCTCAAACAGGTGAAACTCAAGGAAAACCATGCCCAGACACATTATGATCAAATTGCTAAACACCAACAATAAAAGGAAATGAACTACTGATATGTAAAATGACATGGACAAACCCTAAAATATACTAAGTTGAGTGAAAGCAGTCACACAAAAAGAATAAATACTGCATGTATCCATTTATATACAATTTTAGAAAATGCAAGTCTATAAACAGTGTCAGAAAGATGATCAGTGCTTGCTGGTCACAATCAGGAGTGGGATGGGGCAAATGAAAAAGGTTATTGAATGGCAGAGGAAAATTTGGGGCACAATGGATGGATATGTTCATTATCTTAATAGTAGTGATGATTTCATAAATATATCTATCTCAACTTGCACTCTTTAAATATATGTAGTTTATTGTTTGTCAATTATACCTCAATAAAGCTGTTAAAAAATTGTGAGATGCAGCTAAAGTAGTGCTTAGAGGAAGATTTATGGCATTAATAATTTATTTTAGAAAATAAGGAAGGTCTCACATTAGTAACCTAAGTTTCTACTTTTAGAAACTAGAAGAGCAAATTAAACCCAATGCAAGCAGAAGGAAGGAAATAAGAGAGTTCAAAGCACAAATCAGTGAGATTATAAATAGGAGAACAATAGAGGAAAATCAGTGTAACCTGAAGCTCAATATTTTACAAGATTAGTGAAATTGATAAGCCTCTAGCTAGACTGATCAATTAAACACGGGGGGGAGGGGCAGAATTCAAATTACCAGTATCAGTAATGAAAGAGGAAACATCACTGCAGAACTTACAGACATCAAAAGATAACAATATTATGAAAAACTTTATGCCTATCGATTCAACAACTTATATGAAATGGACCAATATTCTTAAAGATATAAACTCCCAAAGATTACTTATGAAGAAATGGTACCCTGAATAGTCCTATAAAAAAGCTTCCCAAAAAATCTTGAGACAAGAATGGATTCACTAGCAAATTCTATCATACATTTCAGGATGAAAAAAAAATAAGAATTCTACATAATGTCTCCCAGAAAATAGAAGAATTGGAATACATTGATATCATGTTATTAGGCCAGGGTTACCCTGATAATAAAACCATAGACATCATAATCAAGAAAATTAGAGATCGATTTCTTCATTATCATAGATGCAAAAATTCTTAAGAAAATGTTATCCAATTGAATTCAGCAGTACATAAAAAGGATAATATGTTCTGATACAGCTGGTCCAACATTCAAAAATCAACTTATGTGATTCCCCATCTCAACAGACTAAAGAAAATAAAACCCATATGATCATCTCAATTATGGATTGGTAGATACAAAAAAGATATTTGGCAAAAGTCAGCATCCATTCAAGATAAAAATTATCAGAAAACTAGGAATAGAAGGAAAGTTCCTCAACCTGATAAAGGGGATCTATAAATATCCTTACACTGATATCATACTTTATGGTGAAAGATCGAATGATTTCTCCTGAAGTTCAGCAATAAGATCAGGATGTCCTCTTTCACCACTTGTATTCAACATTATACTACAAGTCCTAGCCAGTGTAATAAGGTAAGAAAAACTAATGAAACATTTACAGATCAGAAAGAAAGAGAAAAAACTGGTTTTATTTGAAAATGACATAATTGTCTACATAGAAAATCCCAAGGGATCTACAAAGGAGGTCCTAGAAATAATAAACTAGACTGCTTCTAAAATGGCCTCCAATGATCCCGGTCTCCAGGTATTTATTCTCTTGTGTAATCCCTTCCCCTTTGATGTGAGAATATAGCAAAAGCAACTGGATGCCACTTCTGAGATTAAGTTGTAAAAGACTGTGACTTTTGTCTTGATAGTCCTTTTTCTCTTGCTGGCACTCTTTCTTGCCCATTTGCTCACTTGCTCTGATGAAGCAAACTGCCAGGTTCTAAGCTGCCCTATAGAGAGGCCCTCATGACAAGGAACTGAGGGAAGCCTCCAATATCTAATGAGGGACTTAGGCCTTCAATCCAAAACCCAATAAATTATATCAACCATGTGAGTGAGTATAGAAGTGAATCTTTCTTCAGTTGAGTCTTGGGGAGGATACAGCCTGGCTGACATCTTGATTGCAGCTTGTGAAACATGCTGAAGTAGAGGATATAATGTGACCAGATTCCTGATCCACAGAAATTGTGAGATAATAAATATTTTTTTAAGCTACTAATTTTGGGGATAATTTGGTATGCATTCACAGATAATTAGAACAATGAATAAGTGAGTGTAGCAAGCTCTGAAGACGCAAAAACCCATATTCACAAATAAATAGTGTTTCTATATAGTAGCAATAAAAATTGGAAGTGAGAATTAAAAAGAGTACCATTTCTAATATTATCAAAAAATGCAAAAATCAGAAGTGTAAATCTACTGAAATATGTGCAGGAGTTGTATGCTGAAAACTTCAAGACATTGATGAAATAAATTAAAGAAGACCAAATAAATGGAGAGATATGCCCTGATTATGGATTGGAAGAATCAATATTCTTAAGATGTTGGTTCTCTCCCAAATGATCTGTAGATTCAATACAGTTCCAATCAAATTCCAAGCAGATGTTTTTTTGTAAAAATCAACAAGCTGATTCCTAAAATTTATTGGAAGGGCAAAGGAACTACAATAGCCAAAACAGTTTTGAAAAACAGCAAAATTAGAGAACTCATAGTATTTGATTTTAGGGTTTATTGTCAAGTTATAGTAATAAAGAAGAATGATATTGTTGGAAAGATAAGTGCATATATGAATAGATATGAATAGAGGTTCCAGAAACTGACAAATTTGGTCAATTAATTTTTGACAAAGATTCAAAGGCATTTCAAAGGAGAAAGAATACTCTTTTCAACAAATGTTGCTGGACATCCATATCCAAAATAAAGAACCTCAATCCATATTTCACACCTTATAAAAATTAACTCAAAATGAAATATATAGCTAAACTTAAAATACAAAATTATTAAACTTCTAAAAGAAAACGAGAAAATCTTTATGATATTGAGTCAGACCAAAAGTTCTTAGCTATGAAATCAAACACCATGAGCCATAAAAGAATGGGTAAATTGGACTCCATCAAAATTAAAAACTTTTGCTCTCTGAATGACACCATTGAGCAAATGAAAGGGAAGCCACAGGTTGATACAGAATATTCAACAGTAATGTATCTAGTAAAGAATTTGTATCCAGAATAGGTGAAGAACTCTCAAAACTCAAAAATAAAGAAAAAACAGTTAATAAAAATTTAGCAAGCGATCTGAACAATTACTTTACCAAAGAGGATATGTAGATATCAAATAAAAATAAAATAAAGTCATAAAAACAATTGTAGTAATTAATCAAAAGGATAGCAAATCATGTATCTTTTAGGAAAAAATTAAAAATCATTACTGGTCCTAAGTCTATTTTCATAATAAATTGAATGCAACCTCAAATTACCCCTTACGTGATATTTCGTTATTCATTCATAGAGCTACTGTTTACAGACTAAAGCTAGCTTATAAATATGAGTCCACTCAATCCTCATATAGCTAATAAATTTTAAGTTTAGGTGATCATAAAGACTTGAATTTTTAAAACTTATTGGTTTAGGAAGCCAGATCACACCCATTTTCCTTGTGGTAGGTTGACATGTTTTTGCCTGAGTGCATGCATCTATGTGTAAGTACAACTACTTCAAGAAATGGCTGA
This sequence comes from Avahi laniger, assembly GCA_963575035.1. NCBI lineage: Eukaryota > Metazoa > Chordata > Mammalia > Primates > Indriidae > Avahi > Avahi laniger. The sequence goes on along the minus strand of CAUYSK010000354.1, from coordinate 20,081 downwards.
CAAATGGTGCCTTCAAAGATAGTGATATATGAGTTATTATTGTACAGCATCAGTACAATTCCACTAGCAATGAACTCCTGAAAAAATCATGAACAGTTTTGCCTCTGCTAAATTCTACTTGAAAACACTGAATCTGTAACACTTACCCTATCATTGCTCAAATACTTTCTGTTTTTCTGCCTTCCTTTTCCCATCTTGTCATCGTGTTATTGTATGTATATTTGAGGTGTCATGTTTAATCCGTTCTGTTTTCCATTACTTTGAAGAAATTAGAATACATATCCAAGATCTGTGTAAATAAATTAGTTACATAAAGATATGTTATTCAACTTGTCAACATTGCCTAGAGGTGACTTTTTTTTTTTTGAGACAGAGTCTTGCTCTGTTGCCCGAGATAGAGTGCAGTGGCATCATCATAGCTCACTGCGGCCTCAAACTCCTGGGCTCAAGCCATCCATCCTCCTGCCTCAGCCTCCCAAGTAGCTGGGACTACAGGCATGTGCCACCATACCCAGCTAATTTTTTTTTTTTACTTTTCATAGAGATGGAGATCTCACTATTGTTCAGGTTGGTCTCAAACTCCTGGCCTCAAGGGATCCTCCTGCTTTGGCCTTCCAAAGTGCTGGGATTACAGGCATGAACCACCACACGCAACCTAGAAGTGAATCTTTAAGGAAGCTGCATATAATTAATGGTATAAAGCTTTACAGGAAGCTACAATAATCATAGCTAACAGTTGTTATTTCCAATGTGCAAAGCACTGTTTTAAGTTCTTTACATGCATTTAATTAATTAGTTCTCACAAACCACGTGAGTTAGATTCTGTTATCATCCCCAATTTACATATGATAGAACAGAGTAAGGTTATTAGGTAATTCACAGAAAGTCACATAGTTAAGATATTGTAGAGCAGGGATTTTAAACTGAGGCTGTCTGGCTTTAGAAGCTATGTTTTTAAACATTACAATAGATAACAGAGTTTGAGTATATTCATGTCAATTCCTTGACAGCTGTTATCACTTTAAATTCTCACTGAAGGCCGGATGCTGTGGCTCATGCCTGTAATCCTAGCACTCTGGGAGGCCAAGGTGGGCAGATTGTTTGAGCTCAGGAGTTCGAGACCAGCCTGAGCAAGAGCGAGACCCCATCTCTACTAAAAATAGAAAGAAAATAATTGGAAAACTAAAAATATATAGAAAAAATTAGCCGGGCATGGTGGCACATGCCTGTAGTCCCAGCTACCCGGGAGGCTGAGGCAGAAGGATTGCTTGAGCCCAGGAGTTTGAGGTTGCTGTGAGCTAGGCTGACGCCACGGCACTCACTCTAGCCCGGGCAAAAGAGTGAGACTCTGTCTCAAAAAAAAAAAAAAAAATTCTCACCGAAATCTCATTTTATAGACATTAAAATTTAGGATCATTCATTTGACAGTTGTTTATTGAGCACCTACCATATACCAGGCACACTTAAGGATTCTGTGTTCAGTGTATAAAACAGTAACAAATTCTTGCCCTCACACAGCTTACATATTTCTCACTTAGGCAATGGCTTGCCCAAGGTCACATGACTAGACTAGTAGACAGCAGAGTCAGAATCTGAACTAGATCTAGCTGAGTCTAACATTCATTTTCATTTTTCACTATACCATTTTGACACTTGTAGTTTATATTTGAAAAGTCAAGAGAGGTTTTTTGGGAGAGGGAGAGACATAAAAGCTAAATTAGAAGAAAAGTAGACATCAAGTTGCTCCCCAGAATTCCAAGAAGATAAGCCTGCTGGTTTAAAAAACCAGGTATTGACAGAAATGGAGGTAGTTCTGTGAATTGATTCAGTGCCTCAGACGTTCATTGGATGTTTGAGGACTTTGGTTGTCATTGAGGTACTTAGTTCACAATATGCTTCAAAATGATTACTCTTATGCCTGTAAATATATAAAATATTTTTGCAGTTCTATACTTCCATAATGACCTCAGTTCTCTAATTTGAAAATGTCGTTATTGCTATATTACTATATTATTGTTATAATTTTCTTCCCCCCTCGAAACCCTTGCTCACTGCAAACTGGGAAGATCTGCTATGGTAAGAGGTAGGATTCTTACTTGGGCTCTACTTTCATAAAAAAACAGAACTACTTGCAAAGAGACTAGGAACATTAAACTTAAGAAATGTCAAAGTGAGACCTGGAAATGGGTATATAATAACATCTTTGAATCCTAATTCAAGTGAACATACACTGTTAAATTTACTAAAGTTCAGTCACTTTTTAATATAATGATACAGAAACTCTCAGACTTTAGATATTTAGGCCATGAATAACTTAGAATGAAATAAGGCATTTAAATCAGAAATTTTTGCATTTAGTGTCTTAGAACACATTTATTTTAGTACAACAGAGACATACACAGCTGAGAAAAATATTCAAATGTATTTGAAAATGTATTACGTAATTTGTGAAAATCTCAGTATCTCTTATGCAGTTAGCTGCATTTTTACTTAGAGCATTATTATTTTTTTCTTTCTACTCTTAGAGCACCTTAAGATCCCCTTTAAGTCACCTAGCAAATGTTCTCTAGGTTCCTTTTCACTCTCAAAAGCAAAAGTCATGACCCCTTGGTCCACCAGAATTTTGAGTCTCATAATCCATAACTGACTGACTAATGCAATATTGCTAAGAACATCATATTTTCCATTGTTGTCCCTGGGGATTTTCAGAGAGTCTATCTAAAGTTATTCACTGGAGTCCTAGTTGTATTAAATGCTCTGGAAACATATATAGTTCATACATAAACATGTGATGAATAGAATGTCCCTGATTTCTTTGTATTGGTTGACAAATTGCACAAGACAATAATCTCATATGTGAAAAATATCTCCAAAATTTGTATAAGTAGAGCTCATTCTCAAAGTGAAACAATTTCCTTATTTGTATAAAGGTGGTACTACATTCCTACCTAAATGAGGTATTAAGCCCTAGGACAAGACACTGGTACTTATTGTTCACCTAAATGAGAGATCATGAACTGATGGCCCTTTCGCTGACTTTTTCCTATAGGTAAATTTTGTTTTGGCCTAGCCAACAACTTTGAAATTTTGTAATTTGAATAGTTTTTAATAGTGTGTAAGTTCCAACTGTGCTATGTCTTCTACCACTCTCCATCTTCTTACACCTAGCTGTCTTACTCACTGATATTACCTAGCTGGTCCCTAAAAGTGTTTACATTTATGAAAGGCCTCACAGCTATGAGCCCAAAAGGGACAGCCTTGATATCGATACTCTAAATTCACTGGCTTGTTATCCCCATATGCTAACAAAGGTTCTCTGGACCTCTAGAAAAGTACATTCATTTCCCCCAAGTACTTCTAGAAGTCCCTAGGGATTCTCACATGTGATCATGAATAAATCAATTTGCATCATGCACTACTGCAATTCTTCTGGGCTTTCATGGAGTACATGTGTATCTACCATCACCTGCTATCATTTGCAGTATCTGCTGGGCATCCATCATCTGTCATTGGGCATTCATCATCTCCCACTGGGCATCCATCATCTGCCAGTGGGCATCCATCATCATTCGCTGGGCACCTGCTGAGTACCGCCATGTCTGTTGGGCATCCACAGTCTCCCACCAGGCATTGTGGTCTCCGCTGATGCTCTGCCATTTCACCACCAGTGCCTTCCATGAGAATGCTGCCTACCTTTCCAAGGTGCTGTCACCTGGTGCTGCCAAACCTACCAATCCTCAAGATACTACATGGTGCTGCATTTGCTTCAGTCTTCATTGTACTTAGCTATGTTCCTTGCACAAATTAGGAAAGTGCCCCTCCATAACTGTGGCACACTTTGTTATCTAAATATTGAAAAAGCAGTGATTGTCCCTGTTCCTTTCACAAAGTCCCTCTGTAAAACAACTCTATTTTATTTTTCCGTTTTACTTATTGTTGTCTTTCCCAGGGCTCTCACATTCTATAAAGCTGATCTAGAGTTTATATAGTGATGTTTTAATTTCTGTCCTGTGGCATTCATACAAAAACTTCCCTCTGAAAGGCTAAACAGGGACCTTGTCAGTCTGGTATACTTGTATATACCTAGCATTTACCCTTATCTCTGACTTTATTTTTTTTAATGAATAAATGAAGGCCTCCTTCCCCTTTGCAAATCAATTCATAGGGTGACTTGGAATTTCCCAACCCCACACATTTAGACCTAAGAATCCTTACTTTTGTGTTGAAATGTCTTCTCCCAATATCTCCTTTCCCTCTACCAATCCTCTTAATTGCCTCACTGCAGGCTCTTTTCCCTGAGGGGAAAGAAATTCTTTACCAGATAAGTTTCCATTTCAAGCATAAAAAGGAAGAATGGCATCAGTATATTTACTGAAAATTACAGTGACATTTATATTGAAGAATACAGTCCAGAAGTCTTAATCTTTGTCCTTATATCTAGAGTCTTCTACCTCTAGACATTCTTTGCTCTTTCTCTCTTCTTTCCTCCTTAGAGATGAACAACTTTTACATATTAATTACTGGTTTAATTCTCCAATAAATTCACAAAATAAATTAATAATGTAATTTTAGTTAACATTCCAGTTCTGCTTGAAAAGGTCATTTCACTGCAGGCAGATAGGCAACGCTGTTAAAACTAAATAGTAACAGCTAATATCTAATCTCACTGAGTGCTCGCTCAGGACTAGGCATTGTTCCAAGCGCTATGCACATACTACCCTCTTTTAACAGGTAAGAAATCAAACCACCAAAAGTTTAAGTGCTATCAATGTTCTATTGTCAGTTAATGGAAGCACCCCCTACGTTTTCTCCCTTACAAGGAGATTGTCTTCTACTGTCTCCAGTAAGGTTAGGGTTCCCTCTGGGGTGTCCAGTTCTCATGACCTAAAGATTCCCCCAATTTTTTCTTCTGCTTCTATCTGACTAATCCCAAACACAATTTCTGGTATAGACAAATCTCATTCTTAAATTTGGAAAATCTCATTCATTCATGAAAATTTTCAATGGTTTTTATATCATCTGCTGATATGACAATTCCTAGAAAGCTAAGTCCTTAGCCCTTATCTCAAAGACTCTTTCTCCAGCCATTCAATGATTATGAAAAAAATGATAACAATAATTATAATAGCTAACTTTAATTGAATACTTACTTTGTCCATTTGCCTCATCCACTTCTCACAAATAACATGTAGATAGAAATTTTTACATTTTTCCCACTTTACAGATGAGGAAAATTAAGGCACAAAATTTTACCTCATTTAGGGCCACAAAAAGCTAATATCCAACCTCGCTTCAATTGCTGATATTAAGGGTCCTCATTTTCCCAGCTAGCCAGACTGGTATTTCTGCCACCAATCCATGAAAATGTTGAATATACTATGTTTCTGAAGATGTAAACCAAATGTTGATTCTTGCTGTATGTCCTGATATGGCTATAGAGACACAGAGTAGCATAACTAAGAAAATCATCATTTGTATATTAAGGAGTAATTTCTCCAAGCCCTACCATGATAATAATACTTAATATTTATTGCATACTTACTAGTGATGTACATGGACCTAGCTGATACACAGTGTTTTAAAACCATAACTTTATTAAAAAATAATGTTATTTCGGAGCAATTCAGACTCTATTAACATTTGCTTAAGACAAAGAGTTTGAAGGCACAGGTTTCAATGCCTCTGCTGCCATGTGATTAGACAATGGGATTAAGGCGAAGTGGTAAGGGTCATGATACATCTTCAAACAGTTGGAGGATTTTCATGCTCATATACTCCAAAAGGCAAAAGCAAGATAAATAGCAAAATATACAGATGGATGCAGATTAGGGTTCTATAAAATGAAAATCTCTATCTTTCAAAGAGAGGACCCCTCTCCGTGCCCATCACTAGAGATAGTACAAGAAATTTCTACCTTAGATAGGCGGTTAAATTTGATATTTTCTAGGTTGTCTTCTATGTTTTAAGATTCTGTAATTAAGTAACCTACTTATGTCACTTTGAACAAGTTACTTGGGGTCTGAAATTATCATTATGATGATAGTATAGTGAATGATAGAGAGATGAAAAGAAGACTTACTATTTCATGCAACAGTATTACATTTCATATGTACTTTTATGTGCCTATGATCGTTACAATCAGTTTGGTTAGTCCCAGCAAGAGACCCAAGATGAAAATCCTACTCATTATATATTGTTTTAATATCTCAGAAGACATTTTATGTCTTGTTGCCATCTAAGTGAACATAAAGAAAATTTGCTTAGAATGAATGGACTGTATACCCATAAATGGACTATATACCCATAATCCTCACTCTTAAACATGGTGAGAAGATTAAGAATACCCTGCTCAGCTTTTATCTCAAAGGGCAGGAACTCAATCTTGAAAGCTGTCTTTCATATGCTAAATAGAATCTCTTACAACTATGAATCTTAATTGTTTACATTTATCTTTATATACTCCTATCAGAATACTTAAACTGTGCAGTATTGGGATCCTTGGACTAATCATTAAAAGTCGGCTGTTTTCTTTTCCTCTTTAGTCAGATTTCCATATTCTTGTATGCTGAAATTGGTTTTGCATTCTGAATAAAACATATCAAAAATCTAAAATCTTGGCCCTCTAATTATTCCGCATTCAAAATATTGCAAAGGCAAGCTGCTCACCCAATGTTTACTTAATATTAAGTTCCAAAAATGCACTTAATGAATTATATTTTTCCATTATCTGATGCCATTGTTTCTTTTTAAATGAGAGCATCAGTAAGACAATCAAGGTTCAGTGAGATTTTTTTCAATGTGGTTTTTTCACTGAGAAATATTTAATAAAATAGGTATTGAAGATTGACTTTTCATTTTCATTCTATTTATTTCTATTTTTATTCTTTAATTACATGTTGTGGATATTTGGAGGTCTTTATGGGAGTATGTACAATTACAAATTAGCTGAGCCATTGTAGATTCTATATTTCTATTTAAATATAGGATCACAACAAATGTGGATTTTTACCCTATCCAAAATGAAACAGAAAAAGCATTCTGAATTTAGTATTTAGAGTACATATGGGAGATCTAGGTCAGGCTATCTTCTGTAGAGCTTTCCTTGTTCAAGATCAGGTTCACTCTTGGAAACCAAAAGAATTACACTAGCTAATAAAAACATATTTTCTCCTCAAAATTCTATAGGGAAAAACTTCAAAGGGGAACTAAACTAAAGGCATTTAATATTCATTAAGGACTTATTCATATTTCTATTTTATTTTAACTCCATCTCATATACTCTCAGCTTAATATCCCCTTCATATTTACAGGGAGAAAGACCATTTCTAGATTTTCAGTTTAGGAACAAGTACAGAGGACAAAGCTGAATCTGTTCTACTAAACTAATATCTAAAGCTAACTTTCATGTATTTAATTTTGAATGAAAAATATATTCAAAATGGAAGGTAGATAAATAATGAAAGGTAAATTCCCTGTATTCTTTAAAGTGTTTCTGGTAATGGGAGAAAGTAAAGTCTCTAATTTTCAACTCTTATAAACTTAAGATTACAATTTCTGTGTATAAATGAATTTCACCAGTGGGTGGCATATATAAACCATAGTAATCAACTTCAGTGTTCTCTAGAAGGGCAACTGGAGTAAAAAATAAAAATGACAAACTATTTCCACTAAATATTGTATCAAAGTTTAATGGAAAAGTTATATAAAAGCTAAACATTAGTAAGTTAATCATATTCATATTTAGAGTGAATTTTGGTAGTTTCATAGTCCTTAGCATTCTGGCTAAGAAGTACTATTATTTAACTAGGTCTAATATTGTGATTTTGGGCAAATTTAGGGTGAATTTTGATAGTTTCCTAGTCCTTAGCATTAATTCTGGCTAAGAAGTACTGTTTTTTTTAACTAGATCTAATATTGTGATTTTTGGCAAATCACTAAGAACTAGGTTCTTTTTTATACATGACTAGCTTTTATTGTGTACCTATTGTGATAAGTATTTTAACTTTCGTTGTCTTACTTAGCATCTGCTTCACAGGTGTTGGTGAGTATTAAAGATGGAAAGTAAAAATGATAAACTTTAACTTTCTATAAAACTTAAGGTATTATTACATTTAGCATTACATTTAACCAAGCCTTTTTTTAAATTTCAAAATATTAAGGGAGTACAAATGTTTTAGGGTTACATGGATCATTTTTTGTAATGCTCAAGTCCTGGCTATAGATATACCTGTCCCCCATATTGTTCATAGTATGCATTAGGTTGTTTATTGCCTTCCTCTTCTCCCCTTCCTCCCTGGTTGCTTTGCACTGAGTTTTACTTCCCTTTGTGCACTTGTGTGCTCACTGTAAACCAAACCTTCATGTACAAGCAAAAAGATATTATGAATATGAAAATATAAATTATTTCCACATATATCAAAACGAATATTCTGGAAGTATTTTCTTGGTTTAAATATAATGTAATATAATCTGATATAATATAACATAACAAACATATTTTCTCAGTTTAAATACAATGAAGTAAGGTTCTTGTAGTTTGAGTAACAAAATTAAATGGCTACTTCTCCAAACTTTATTATATTTCACTTAAAAATATTAAGGTAATTTTTGAAGACCAATGTTTCATAAATGAATTTTTTAACATGTAGTACTATGACAAATTACTCAATTGGTTTTTACTGTGAGTTATTCACCTAAAAGCTTCATTTTAAATGACATGATATCATTTATACATAATTAGTAAACTCTATTTAATTACTTATATAAATGACTAAACAAAAGAGGGCAAATGTAGTGAGGGAATCTAAGATTGTAATTAATTTTGGTGTAAAACACTGTAACAATGTAATTGAGAGCTGTCCAATTTATACTTTAAAATAAACAAAAATGCTCACAGGATATTGCATGTGATAGGACACTTCTAGCCGTACCTGATGTTCCCTTGCAAGTTTTTTCCAACATGTGTTAGGACTACTTAAAAAAAAAGCAATTAACTTAACAGTACACACAGATAATAGTTAATAGGAGAAATAAAGCAGTAAAGAAAGGAAAAAATAGTACAACAACAAAGTTAAACCTGGACTCACCTTACTTTCTTACCTATTGTTATTTTTTTCTTCAATGTCTACTAGAGCAGAGCTGTGGCCTTAGGGGAATTATTTTATGCTACAAAAACAATGACAATAACAAAAATAAGGCTAATAATAGATATAACTACAGTATTTTGAGTTCAAGCGATATGCCAAGTGGTTAAACCTAACAAAATTACATCAGGTGAGTGTTATTATTCACCTTTTACAGATGAGGAAACCTTGGTTCAGGTAGATTCAGCCTCAAATCCTATGCTCTTTCCAGTCTGCCTTGCCATGTCACACGAATAATAGCAGTTTCTTAGATTTAATATTTTTACTTATATTGCTCACCAAAACCTCAGAGAAGTTCTGTTTTATAAGTATTATTATTTGTAATTTTAAACTCTGGCAGAAAAACAATGCATAGGTGGTGATTTGAAAACAATACGCTATTAAGTAAAAATTATACTAGAGGTTTAATCATTTTTTCCTTAAAGAAGAAGCTAACCCTTTACATAAAGAATGACATATTCGAAAAAAAAATCAGGGCCATTGTTTTTCTGTGCAATTTCTTACCACTGCGATGCAATTTTTCTGGATTTTGAAACACCAACTGCTGCAACTCATAGAAAATTCTGAATAACTTTTTACATTTGTCAACCAGATGGAGATAATAGAGATATTTTCTAGGGTACTATTTAAATTCTTTGGTTGGACTGTTTTGCTCTGTTTTTATTTTATTTTTAAATTTTATTTACTTTTGTTGGACATTTCTTAGTGGTTGCTTTGGGGTTTTCAATATGCATCTTCTTATTTTTGTTCCTTTTAAAAATTAAGATATAAGTCTTATGCTGTAAAATTTGTACTTTAAGGTATATAATGCAGTGATTTTAATATATTCATAAAGTTAGGCAACTGTCAACATTATCTAATTCCAGTTCATTTTCATAACCCTGAAAAGACATGCTAAACCCATTAGCGGTCAGTCCCTATAATATTCTTCTTAGCTTAAAACAATCTTGGTAAGATTAATATTACATTTCAATAGCATATAGAAAGGCTATTTCAATATGCTTCCATTCCTTCCTCCTTCTTTGTATTATTGCCATGAAAATGACATCTTTATACTTTATAACACACTAAAATAGTTTTGTGATTTTTTTAAATGGAGTTGTCTTTTAAACGATTTAGAAGAAAAAAAGAATTTTAATTCATGTGTCTTCAAGTTATCATCTAGCCTTTCATTTCAGATGAAGGATTCACTTCAGCAGATACTGTAGGTCTGGTATGCTAGTCACAAATTTCATCTGTTTTTGTTTCTCTGGAAAAGCCTTTCTCTTTCATTTTTAAAGGATAGTTTTGCTTGAAATGGAATTCTTGGTTGACAGTCTTTTTTCCAGTGCCTTCTTGCCATCATGATTTCTGATGAGAAGTCAGTAGATACTCTTATTTTGGTCCCTTTATACATGTTGAGTCATTTATCTCTTGCTTCTTTCAGAATTTACTCTTTGTCATTGCCTTTTGACTGACTATGAAGTGTCTAGGTGTGTATCTCTGAGTTTATCCTAATTGGTGTTCAATGAGCTTCTTGATGTGTAAATTAGTGTTTTCCAACAAATTTGGGAAATTTTCAGCTATCGTTTCTTCAAATACCTTTTCCGTCTCCTTTCCTCTTCTTATGGAATCCCATAATGCATACATTCGATGGTGCCTCAGACCTCTGAGGCTCTGTTCATTTTTCTTCATTCTTTTTATTCTGTTCTTCAGATGGGATGATCTCTTTTGACTTACCTTCGAGTTCACTGTTTTTTTCACCTGTCTACTGATATCTGCTATTAAGCCCACCTAATGATTTTACCATTTCATTTATTGTACATTTCAACTCTAGAACTTTTGTTTTTTAAAATATTGGATTAATTTGTATCTCTTTATTGATTTTCTCTATTTAGTGAAACTTATCATCGTAGTGTCCTTTAATTCTTTAAATACAGTCTTCTTTAGTTCTATAAACATATTTATATAATTGATTTAAACTCTATGTCTAATAAGTTCAACATCTGGGCCCCCTCTGGATGCTTTCTATTGACTGCTTTTATTCTTGCTTATGGGTCCTACTTTCCTGTTTTTTGTTTTGGTTTGGTTTGGTTTTTTTTTTTTTGCATGTTTTGAAATTTCTTGTTGAAACCTGAATGTTTTAAACAATATATTGCAATGCCTTTGAAATCAGATCTCCCCTGACTTTCAGTGTTTGTTGTCATTGCTGGGATTTTCTCCTCACTGCTGCTTGCTTCAGTGACCTTCCTACATTAATTCTATAGATTCTGTAATCTTTGCCATGTGTGATTGCTATTTTCTCTGGTAACTTTTTTTCTTTAATTCTTATTACTTTTTATCCTGGCTTCTTAAGAGTTGTCACTGAATCATCATAGTTTGTGGTCAGCTAATGATCGTTCATAATATTCCATCAAGTTCTCAAAGCCAGTTTTTCTTCCATTTTCTTCCAAGGGGGTTTTTTTGTGAAGTCACACCTTCAAGTTTCAGAGAGTTTTCAAGTGAATATCGGCTTTTACTTCCTGCTTGATCCAGGAATCAAGAACTGAAAGAGATGAGCTATTGATGTCCTTTCTGGGCTTTCTTGGGCATGCGCACAGACATGCACATGTGTGCAGCCTTTCAGATCTCCTGGAATATGTTGGAGCATTTTAAAATCCTTTATATTGGTCTTATTTCCATCACCAATGTATTCCTTTTAAATTTTTAGCCAGCCTTTTGTTTATTCCAACTAAATTCAAAGCCTTAGGCAACTACCGTGTTACTGAATCCAGCTTATTTTTTCTGTTTTCAATACTCTAGGAATAGGGCTTTTTCTGAGGAACTGAACTCAGAGTGAGGTCAAATAACCCAATGCCCTAGGAATAAGGTATTTCAAGGAAACTACTGTAAATATTGTCAAAATATTGAGAGTGGTCTAAGTTTGGGGCCCTACATGGAGATCCAAAACAGATCAGCCTCTATTCTGCTGGCTGCTAGTTTTTCATGACTACTGTGCTCCATTGCTGTGGTAAGAGGGGAATGGAAGTAGCCCCAAGTTAAAACAACATAAATCTCACTGTTCTTAGCAAAGTTCAATAGGTTGTTTTTGAAGGAGTATCTTTTAAGTAGGTTTTGTGCCTTTGTTTAATTTCCAAAATTCCAAAATCGTTGGTTTTTGTAATTTTACAAATATTTTCATTGAGTTTGAGAGACAAAGAATTCACAAAGTTTCCCACTCTGCCATTCTGGAAGTTCTGCCCTTATTAGTACTTTTTTATACACCTTCAATTATAATGACAGTTTAAACATAATACCATGACACTATCCTACCTAATATTAGAAGGGTTACTTAATATCACCTAGTACCTAATTTATATTCACTTTTAATAATTGACTCAAATTAGTCTAAACAAGTCACTTCATTTAAATTAGGTTTCAAATAAAGTCCATGTATTGTATTTTGTTTTTATGAAACCATTTGTTGAGGAGATTGATTCTGACCCCTAGGAGAGGGAACATTTATTAGAGGGAGACACAAAGTCAAGAAAGTGCTTTAATCATAGAGGAGAGACTTGCACATATTTATAGGTTCAGTAGAAGTCACTATAGTTTTTGGCTTACAAAACAACCCTATTCATGTCTTGTCCAACAATGGCTATTAATTCTAGTTTAGCCTTGGGTCCAAAAGACAAAGCAAAAGCTGAGAATGGGGGAAAAAATGAACCCAGGCAGGTACAATATCAGAGAGAAAAGCTGCAGGTGGTCTAAAAGTTCTTGGGCAAACCATCAATAATGTAACCTGGGTTTACTTTGGGATGCCACACTCATGGTGGATTAGTCTTTTTGGTGAACTATTTTACTACTCTATTTTTTTACATTTTCCTTCAGTTGGTTAATATTAGGGGGTAAGAGAAAAAGCACTGAAGGCCTAGCTTCTGTTTCCAGCTATGCTAGTAACTCTGTGATCCAGGTTAAGCCACTTGGCTTCTTTGAGCCTCCTTTGATTTGTGAAATAAGAAGATTGGGATAAGATGTCTCTAAAATTGCTTCTGCCTCTACAATATGATTATTCTAAGTCCTTTCTTAGACAGGTATATGAAATAAATAAAAATTACCTTGAATAACTGAGCTCACCCTTTTTGCTTTTCTCACCCTGAAAATCAGGTACCCAAGAACTTCCTTTCCCCGTTTCGTCATAACCTGTTTTATGGACAGAACCTTAAATCAGAATTAAAAATTGGTGTAAACTATCTTAGTAAGAGAAATATTACCCTCTCTTCCCACTCAAATCTCAAAATGAAACAATATAACTGTAATAAATTATACTTTGTTTTTGTAGTAAGATCCAGTTTGATAAGTGAAATGACCTAAAAAAATAGCTCTGAGAGAGTTGAAGCAAAATAGTGCATTGTGGTTGGGAATAGCCATATACATTTTATGTGTCAGTTTTCCAAAAGTTAAATCCTGGAGTTATCTTGGTAAAACTGGAGCATAGACTTTTAAATCATCTGAAAACAGAGACAATTTTGCAAAGTGATATACTTTATAAAGAATAAAAGTTATGTTTATCAGTGCATCTTGGGGATATTAAGCAGATATTCTGAAAATCACGTTTGCTAAACAATACAATGAGTCCATTCCAAAAGTTGCAATTGCATATTCATTTATATTACACTTTTAGTAAGCCAAATCAGATAACTGCAACCACAGAATCTATTCAGGAACTAGAATTAAACATTTTTCTTTATACACTGATTAGATAAATCAGATAATTGCCAAAATGCCTTTCACTATGTGCCCTTAGATTTTGTTTCTGAATCCCTTCTGAAACATATATCTAAATGAAATTAAAATCTTTATTTTACCCAGAGGCCTCCCATCCCACCCCACCTTGTGTCCAAACTCCACCATCTTTAACAATTTATGGATTTCTTATGGACCCAGAAGCAATTAGTAAGCCAAGAATAGAGATGTTCTAACAATGAGCCAAAAAAAAAAATCAATGTTGTACTATCATGAGTCAAGGGTCAAACCACAATCAATATAAAGTCACTATTGAATATCTGTTATTTGTCAGCACTGAACAAAACTCAGTGGGATGTGGTAATGCTTTTGAACCAATCCCTGCCTATGAAGGAGTTTATAATTATGTGTATACATATGTGTGTGTGTGTGTGTTAGTGGGAGGCAGAAATTATTTATATAAAAAGATAATGAAAAACATGAGGTTACATGATAATGATGGAATATACTGAACATGTAATAGGTGGTTGAGAAGTTCAGAGGAGGGACAGGTCTCCATGGTGCATTGGTGAGAACAGGGCCCCAATGGTAGCATTTAAATGGCTGTAATAAAGTAAATGGGATCTTTTACCAACTCCCAAATCTCTCCGGAGAAGGTCCAGTTTATACTTACTAAATATATAAATATATATGCCAACTTTGAGGGGAAATAGAGAAACCCAATTTTTTTTTCAGAATCAAATAGAATATTTTATGTAAAATTTCTGGAACAGTAACTGGACACACAAAAAAAGCATATAGTAAATTTTAGTTACTATTATTGTTTTATTATTCATTTATTCATTCCAAAAAATATCTATTAAGCACTTATGCATCAGGAACTATACTGCATCATAGTACTTCCCACACTTTAGTTCTCTGAATAGCACTTTAATTATTTTAGCCATTTCTTCATATAACTTTAAATACTAATTTCTTAAATTTTCATTTAAATTATCTCACTTTTTTTGTTTTTGTTTTTAGGAAAACAATTTTATTATACTTACAAGTTCAGGATTACAACTTTCTACTAAGAGTTTGTAAAAAATACAAGTGCTTATATCTCTGTAACTTTTAGAGATATATTCTTAATCCAGTGCTATTTAATTCTTGTGGGGGGGGGAAATAGATGTAATCTAAACTTTCATGGCAACTACTATGGAGGAGAAAATTGATGGCAAACACATTATGATAAAAACTTACTGACAGGCCAGGCACAGTGACTCAAGCCTGTGATCTCAGCACTTTGGGAGGGTGAGGCAGGTGGATCGCTTGAGGACAGGAGCTCACGATAAGCCTGGGCAACATAACGAGACCCCTTCTCTACAAAAAAAAAATAATTCAAAAATTAGCTGGGCACAGTGGTGCACACTTGTAGTTCTAGCTACTTAGGAGGCTGAGGTGGGAGCCCAGGCGTTTGAGGCCGCAGCGAGCTGTGATTGTGCCACTGCACTCCAGCCTGTTCAACAGAGCAAGACCTCGTCCCTAAAAATAAATAAATAAATAAACAACAACAAGAAAAATGTGCTGATATACTGATAAACATATTACCTCCCTCACCATCTGCTGCATTAAAAAATGGCACCAAAAGATAAGTAAAATGTCCATAAAGATAATAACCAATAAATGTACTAATGCCCTTACAAGGGCTTCCTCTAGTCCTTATTAATTATAGTTAAAAAGTGTTGTGATTAGGTACTAATAAGGTGACCTATCTCTTTACTTTTTCTGAACATTTTCCTGATTGCTCTTCTCTGCATTCATATTTCTTCATTTACTTCTAGTCCAGTTAGTTTTATGTTTATGTTCTAAGGCTTACCTCACTCTGTTTAGATCATAAGATCTAAGCATAAAATCACCTTTGAAACCACCTTCTGAGATCACGTGTCAATATTTCAAGTCACCAAACATGTGTTGAATGGGGACTCTTTGTTAGGCACTGTGCCTGGCACTAGGAAAACAGTGAGCTTTCCTCACAAGAACATTTTTCACTTTTAGAAATATATTCAAGTAACTTAAATAGGTTATATAGTGTAGAATTTTCTAACTTAGTGCCACTAAGTAAAATATCTCATTTTTAACATTAGCTTTAAAAAACTTCTGGAGAATTTTTTAAGTTAGCAATGATTCAGTGACTTTGACTAATGGTAGCTAATTGAGACCTGAAATGTCCAGTTCCAAGAAAAATCCTGAGGCATGTAGTGGTTTTGTCACATTCCTTAGGAGACAAGATGAATTCCTATAGAAATGAATAACGTCTACGTTTATGTAACAGAAAATGTTTTGGCAGGAAATAAAGTGCTGTGCTACTTGTGGGTGGTCGTGCCAATGTGCGAATTAGTACCTTTCCTTTTCTGAAGAGATTTTTTAATAATGAAAGTAGAATATATTGGAAGTGCCATGTCAGTTCATCTGTCAGCGCATCTGTCAATACGCATGAAATACCATTAACTCTCTGTGGTATTTTTTGAGGTGTTGTAGTGGAGTAAGAAGTGGGTTTTAGTATCAGATGGACAAAGGTTTAAATCCCTGCTTTATCATTTTCTCTCCTAGGGCAAATCACCTCTTATTTCTAAATAAAAATTTCCTCATCTATAAGCCAGGGAAATACATAGTTAACTGGCACGGCATTGAGGGTTAGAGGTGATGTTTATAAAGTACCTGACACTTAGTACATGTGATAGTTCAATTATTATTCACAATATTATTCTGAGGAATCGATTTTATTAGAATATTTTAGAAGCCCTGAGTTAAAGTGATCAGGCAGATTACATTTAAGTTCACATGCTAGAAACTTCTGAGAATCTGTCCCAGATGAATGGTAGTATAGTAGGATGAGAGTGAGCAATGAAGAAAAGCAAAGAAGATCAGCATTTTCCAAAAAACAAGCAAAAAGAAGGTAGTATCTCTGTCAGCTTATATATGAAGTGCCCTCCAGCCTACTGGATAGTATTTGATTAGTGTTTTTGTATGCATCATATATGTCTTGGTGGAGAAGGAAATGACCATACATAGTTCATTTTCCTATTAATATATATCTTTGTTGTCATTTCCATGTTTAAAAAAAAGGTTTATGTCTGTCATTATGAAAACAGAGCTACCTGGATGAAGCCTTCTCTATAAGGGACAGATGGGAGGTTGTGCTGTTGGCTAAAGAAACCTTCTAACTGGCAGCCTCCCTTTTAGGAATCTGTAAAGGAAGTATTTCAAGTCAAAAAAAAAAAGTCATCCCAGATAGAAGGTCTGAGGTACAAAAAAGAATGAAGAGCCAAGAAAGTGGTAAATATGTGAATAAATTTAATAAAATATTGACTTATAAAAAAAATTAATAGTGTCTTTCAGGGGTAAACATTTTTAAGAAGATAAAATACAATAATAACATAATTCAAAGTGTGAATACATTGAATTTAAATATCCTAAATTCACTGTATTGTCCAAGAGAAGAGTAAAGGTACTGATTCACTTTAGACTTTGTTAAAAAATTATACTTTAATTTATAAAGGAACTTGGAAAAAACAGGAAAAAAAGTGTACAACTTTGAAAGAGAAGTAGATAGAAAAATTGAGATGTTAAAAAATGATCAAAATATAAAGGGCTATCTATCAAAAAATCACAAAACAACAAATGTTGGCGAGGACATTTATAATATTTTTAAAAATTTTCTTTGAATCTCTGGAACATCTGTTGTGATGTCAACCTGCGATGTCATTCCTGAGATGGTTATTTTAAGTATGTTCTTGTTTTTTTCCTGTTAAGTCTCACCAGATTATTATAAGGTATATTAGTCATTCAAAAAGCAACTTTTTGTTTTGTTGACCTTTTGTATATTTTTCTTTCTCATTTGTCTCATTATTTTATATTTTTGTATTTATCATTTTCTTCTCTTTATCTTCTTTAGGTTTATTTTTCTGTTTTCTTCTAAAATGCTGAGAGGCATGATTATTCCATTAACTTTCAGTCATTTATCTTTTTTTGCATCCACAGTTATGTGTTACTCATTACTGTGTGGTGAATCTGTAACACACCATGATCAGCACATCTTGTGTCTTAACTCATTGTTGTTTCACTTCCTTTAATTCTCACTTCCTTCACTTCCTTTAATTGTCTGACCTTTCTTTAATTCTCCTCTCTAGTCCTCAGGTTCACTTTGAAAATCATTTTTTATTTATAACCATATACTATCATGATTTCTTTTGTAAAGTCTGTGTTATATTGTTGTTGTTATTGTTGTTATTTATACTTTGACCAGCCTCGCAAAAATAATGAGTTTCTGTCTTCTCAAACTCCATGTTGCCAAACAGCCATTCTTCAACTTTTCACTTATCTTGGAATAATCATTCTTTTATATATTTGTCTCTTTCCATAAACCTTTCAGACCCTGTGAAAAGCACTTAGCACTAGGTCCATCCATCTCTCTGACCCAGAGAGTGATTATAATAACAGATGTTGCTGCAATTCAATCCTGTCACATTTAACTGCCTAAAGATAAATCTTCATGCCTCACCAGGCATCCCAAGATACAAAATAATGATAAAGCAGAATGTGATCTCACTGGGCAGTTAGGTTAATGGTGATAGAATGGTCTCTTTCCTCATTGCCCTATTATAATCCTAGGGAAGCTGTTGATATTAGGTTTCTGAACCCTTAAGACTGATTCCAAGATCTTGTCTGACCCTCCAAGTAGTTTCTAAACTGCAGATCCCTAGAGCCAATTATCGACTTACCTGAGGGTAAGAGAGTCAGAAGGAGGAGGAGAGTGGAGAGGAGCAGGTGGAGTCTCATGGCTGCGAGGCCAGTGAGGAGACGCATCGCTGTGGTGGAGCCTGCAGTCCCTGAGCGTGGCAGGTCCGGGGCTTTTTATGGTGCTGCCTGGACCTGTGGTTTGTTCTTGGTTAGTAGAGCCTGACAAAAAGAGAATATATTAGTCTCACACAGGAAATCTCCAGAGACACAAAGGACACAAAAGTGGCAAAAACTCAATGGATGAGAAAGTAGGAGGTTAACACTCTTCCTTTCCCAAAGTCTCAGGATATCCACACCATCAGCTGCTTTCTTTGCTGTTTTCCCTTTGCATGTGCGTCAGTCGTTGGTCACACTTTAGACAACTATTGTGTGTCAGGAAACACAGTAGGAGCTTTTATCTTGGGCTAAAATTGGCCTTTTGCATCCAGGAGAGTCATATGGGAGATTAGTGTGCTATAGAGGATGAACCGTTGCCATGTCTTGCACTATGTGGTAAGTCACTCTTGAACATCCCCCTGTTGTGGGACTTTTTGCATTCTACTGTGGGTGTAGAATCTGACCTCAGTTCTTGATGATGAATTTCATGAGGGCAGGAATCACATCTTATTCTTCTCTGTATGTGTATCATAGAATCCGACTCAAGTCTTCGCATATGATAGGTATTCAGTAAATGACTGAGAAATAAGTGATTGAGATACAGCTATTTACTATCCTGTAACGTGTGTGCAGAAATCTGTTATCACCCTCAGTTCACATGTTTTGGAATCATGTGCACTATTTTGCTGCACTGACTCTGTTGAGCTTAAATTTTTAAAGTGCAAAGGAGCTTTGTATAAATATGGTGCTCTATTGCTCGTCTATAAGAATTCAGGTCACATTATGGGCATTTTATTCTTATTAATTTTTTTGTTTTTAATTTGTTCTTTGCTAGTGAACCTTGTATGTTGCATATTGTGAGCGTACTGTCAATTTCCAGCTATTTGCTTTAGAAACAAATGTTAGAGTTACAGTAAACCTTACAGATTGTTTCATTTAGGCACATACCTTATAGATGAAGAAATGGGACCAAGGAGAGGAAGAAATTGCCCAGGATCACCTAGTGATCTACTGAGGAAGGTGGAAGGGACAGAGCTAAAGCCTGGGCATCCTGAGCTACGTTCTACTTCCCCTTCTTCATCCCTCTCTGTAGCCTCCTCTGCTCCCCCAGCCTTTCAAAATAATTTGCAGTCCTGCTGCAAATGTCCACCTAAGGACACCCAGAGAGGACCCCACCTTCCATGCAGACTGCTGTCTTTAGCAGAGTCCTGTATTTTCTTCTCTAGTCTTGTTGCATTCCATTTTGGCTCTATTTTGATTGAGTGACTATGAAAACAAACAAGAATGAATTAGGTTTTCTAAATTTGGAAGTTTTAAAGCTTGATGAAAAGCATTGATTTTTCTGGGGATATGGGT
>CAUYSK010000353.1:0-52981 GCA_963575035.1 Avahi laniger | reverse complement strand
AGACCATGAAAGCCAGAAGAGATTGGGGCCCCATTCTCAGTCTTCATAAACAGAATAATTTCCAGCATAGAATTTTGTAACCTTCAAAACTAAGTTTCTACTTGTACTCATCATCAAATTGGTATTAACTGATCAACACATGAGTGCACATATAAGAATAACATCTATTGGATGTTGGTCAGGGGGGAGGGGGGAGGAAGGTGGAGGGGAGGGGTATATGCATACACAAAGAGTGCAATGCACACCACCCGAAGAATGGACACATTTGAAACTCGGACTTGGGGGGGGGTGGGCAAGGGCAACATACGTAACCTAAATATCTGTACCCCCATAATATGCTGAAATAAAAAAAAAAAAACTTAAGTTTCTAACAGGAGGGAGAAATAAAGACATTTTCAGACAAGCAAACACTGAAGGAATTTGTCAAGACCAGACCTGCCCTGCCGGAAGTATTCATATCTGCATTATACATCAATCGACACAATAGAAACTCACCAGTGCAAAATTATCTAAAAAATTAAATCTCAGAGCCCATATAAAATAATGGTTCAAGAGATTAAATGAAACAACAAGGTTCTACTCATCAGGTTGAACAGAAATGCATCCAACTTGACAATTCTTTCAATAAATGTGACCAGCTTGAATTCCCCACTCAAGAGACTTAGGCTGGCTGATAAAATAAAAAAATACAAGCCAAGTATCTGCTTCTCTAGGAATCATATTTAACCCCCCAGGACTCATTCAGAGTCAAGATTAAGGGATGGAAAAAATATTTCATGCAAATGGAATTCGAAAGAGAGCAGGAATAGCCATTCTCATATCAGATAACATAGACATCAAATCAATAATAGTAGAGAACAACAAAGATGGTAATTATATGATGGTAAAGGGATCAATTCAACAAGAAGACATAACAATCCTAAATATTTATGCACCTAACACAGGTGCACCAAGATTCATAAAGCAAACCCTACTAGATCTAAACAAAAAGATAAATGGTAACATTGTAATTGCCAGGGATTAAACATCCCATGAACAGAACTGGACAGATTGTCCAAGAAGAAAATAAATAAAGAAAAACTGGACTTAAATGGGACTCTAGAGGAAATGGACCTAACAAATATTTACAGAACATTCTACCAAAAAACTACCACACATACATTCCTCTCATCAGCACATGGAACATTCTCTAACATACGTCACATCTTAGGCCACAAACATGTCTCAACACATTCAAAAAAATAGAAATTATATTATGTATTTTCTCAGACCATAGTGGAATAAAATGAAAAATTAATTCCAACAGAAACACTCAATTCTAATAATAAGTCATAGAAATTAAACAACCTACTGCTGAACAATTATTGGCTCTAGGAAGAAATTAAGGTGGAAATCAAAAGCTTCCTCAGACTAAATGACAAAGCAGACACAAGTTGTCAAATTCTGTGGGATTCAGCAAAATCAGTCCTAAGGGGAAAATTCACAGCCTTAAAATTCACAGCCTTACATCAAAAAGACAGAAAGATCATATATTAACAATCTAATGAATCATCTCAAGGAAGTAGAAAAGGTAGAGAAAACCAAACCCAAAGCCAGCAGAAGAAAAGAAAGATCAGAGCAGAAATAAATGAAATTGAAAACAAAAAATAATACCGAAGATTAATGAAACAAAAGGGTGATTTTAAAAAAAATAAACAAAATTGATAGACCTCTTACTAAAATCATGATAAATAAAAAAGAAAATACCCAAATAAGCACAATCAGAAATGAAAAAGGAGATATTACAACTGATACCACATAAATACATAATATCTGTGAATACTATAAAAATTTCTATGCATATAAACCCCAAAAAATGAGAAAATGGAAAAATTCTTGGAAACACACAACCTCCCAAGGCTCAATCAGGAAGAAATAGAGCTCCTGAACAGACCAATCATGAGCAATAAAATGGAAGCAGCAATAAAAATCTTCCAACCAAAAAAAGTCCCAGACAAGATGATTTCACAGCTAAATTTATCAGACCTACAAAAGAGAATTGGTATCCATACTGCAGAAATTATTTCATAGTATCAAGAGGGAAGTAATTCTCCCCAACTATTCTATAAACCCAGGATCACCTTGAAACCAAAGCCAGGAAAAACACTATAAAAAAAGAAAACTATAGCCCAATATCCCTCATGAATATAGATGCAAAAATCCTCAGTAAAATTCTAGCAAACCAAATTCAGCAGAACATCAAAAAAATAATCCACCATGACCAAGTTGGCTTCATCCCAGGGATGCAATGATGGTTCAACATATGTAAATCCATAAATGTCATTCACCATATAAACACAAGCAAAAACAAAGATCATATGATATCTCAATAGATGTAAAAAAAGCATTTGACAAAATTCAGCACCCTTTCATGACAAAAACTCTTAATAAAATAGGTATAGATGGGTCATACCTTAAAATTATCAAGTCCATTTATGATAAACCCATGGCCAATATTATACTGAATGGGGAAAAATGGAAACCATTCCCACTTAGAACTGAAATGAGACAAAGTTGCCCACTATCTCCACTTCTATTCAACATAGTTCTGGAAGTCCTTGCTGAAGCAAGAGAGGGGAATTAAGGGAATCCAAATGGGGGCAGATGAGATCAAACTCTCGTTCTTTGCTGATGATATGCTCTTATATCTAGAAAACCCCAAGGATTCAACCAAGAGACTCCTGGAATTTATAAATGAATTCAGTAAAGTCTCAGGATACGAAATCAATACAAACAAATCTGAGGTATTCATATATGCCAATAACAGTCAAGCTTAAATTCAAACCAAAAACGCAATACCTTTTACAATAGCATCAAAGAAAATTAAATATCTAGGAATATATTTAACGAAAGATGTGAGAGATATATACACGGACAACTATGAAACACTAAGAAAAGAAATTGTAGAAGATGTAAACAGATGGAAAAATCTACTTTGCTCATGAATTGGTAGAATCAAAATCATTAAAATGTCCATAATACCTAAAGTGATGTACAGAATTAATGCAATCCCTATCAAAGTACCATTATCATTCTTTACAGATCTAGAAAAAAATAATTCTATGCTTTGTATGGAACCAGAGAAGACCTCACATAGCCAAAGCAATCTTTTTTTTTTTTTTTTTAGTTTAAAATGGACACAGAAATGTCTGGCCATTTACTTATTTAAAGTGAATTAAGACTCTTGAATTCCAGAGGAGCCAAGTGATGCAACTAAAATTTGTTTTGTAATTTAATACCGTGACTAACACCTGTGATGAATGATTTGTATTAGAATGCTATTATGTTTATATAACATAGATAGTTTTATTTAGGAAATGCAGAAAAATTACAGAAATAGAGTCCAATAATGCTTTTATCTTTTGATCTAGATGACAATATATTTTAATAAAAACAAAATTATAAAATTATACAGAAATGAGTTTTTAAAGAGTATAAATGAAACGACTGATGGAGGTTTTAAAATTAAAAACAAAGAAAAGACTGAGGCAGGGTTTTTTTTCTTTTTTTTAAATTTCTAGTTTGGGAAAATAAAACCAGTTCCATATGGAATTTATTTGTGAAGTAGACAGACTTATAGACACTTAAATATCTTAATTATACAGCACAATTCACTATCACAAAGATGTGGAAACAACCCAAGTGCCCGTCAACTCATGAGTGGATTATTAAAATTTGGTATATGTATACAATGAAATATTACTCAATCACAAGAAACGACAGTGATCTAGTACCTCTTATATTTTCCTGGATTGAACTTACGCCCATTATCCAAAGTGAGGTATCACAAGATCAGAAGAATGGGCTCTACTTGTACTCGCTATCAAATTGGTACAAACTGAAGAACACTAGGGTGCTCACCTAACAGTAATTCTCTCCAGGGATTAGGGGGATGGAAGGGTAAACCCTCAACTAAAGGACATGGGGAGCATCATAGAAGGAAAGGACATGCTTCTAACCCTCGCTTGGGCGAGGCAAAGACATGAAATGTAACCATAATGTTTGTACCCTCATAACACCCTGAAGTAAAACAAAAAATTCTTAATTATATTGTAGAATTAGGGAGAAAAACCAAACCCAAAACTGTGTTTGTGTTTTCTTGAGCATATAAATAATATGTTAGAAAAATGACATATCTAAATTAATCTTCAGAACAGCCCATTAAGTATGTGTCATTCTGATTTTTCAATGAGACACTAGAAACTAAAATTTTCATGGCTCAGATTTCATCCAAGGGCCTCCGACTTTAAGTCTAGTGTTCCTTCTATTACACTACGACTGCTGACTGAAGAAAAAGAGATATCTTGAAGTAGATGTTGCCCAAATGTTCATGGCAAGTTGATAATATCAAAAATTATTGATTTGACAATTGGTGCTGATAGGCATGCACACATTGCAGTATGTGTGAAAAGAAAAGTAAGTATGGAAAGTTATGTTGGCTCACAATATTAAGCAAAAATATTAAAAATCTAAAAAAAAAAAAAAAAAACAAAACCACACACTCATGCACACGAAAAAACCCCAAACAGAAAAGATAAGCCTTCCTCCCCTAAGTTTCATACAACACCTATAAGGAGATTACTGTTTAAATTACATAATTGGAACCTAAAAGACTTTATAAAGTTGAGTATAGTAAAATTTTCATATGAACACAGCTCATACTAGTAGTTTGTACTAAATCAAAAGTTAGAAAAAATGATTAAACTTAAAAATTAACAAACTTTTTTAAGAATGCTGAAATAGTAGCCATCCAGCTCAATTTCTTAACTTTACATTATAGAGTCTTGCTAATACTGAATACACATTTTTATATTATAGATAGGAATGCAATGGGTGGGCTTTTCATAGTACTTTGAAGTTTATGAAACTCTTAAGTTTGTACATTATCTTTTTGATACTGAAACCTGGGGCTTGTTATTAGTATTGTTATCCTTATTTCACAAATAAAGAAATTAACACTCAGAAGGTGAAAGGTCTTACCCTAAGGAGTTTATTTCTGCTGCAAAGGAATCTTAAGTAAAAAGAATAAACTGGGAGGTATCAGTCTACCAGACTTCAAGCTGTATTATAATGCTGTAGTAACTGAAACAGCATGGTGCTGGCACAAGAACAGAGACATAGACCTTTGGAACAGGACTGAGAATCCAAAGATGAAACCAGCTGCATATGGTAATCTAATCTTTGACAAAGCAGACACAAATATACACTGGGGAAAAGAATCTCTTTTCAATAAATGGTGCTAGGAAAACTGGATAGCTACATGCAGAAGATTGAAACTGGATCCTCACCTCTCACCTCTCACAAAAATCAATTCAAGATGGATTACAGACTTAAACCTAAAGCATGAAACCTTAAAAATTCTAGAAAATGTTGGGAAGACCTTTTCAGACATCGGCCTAGGCAAAGAATTTTTGAAGAAGACCCCCAAAGCAATCACAGCAGCAACAAAAATAAATAAATGGGTTCTGATCAAATTAAAAAACTTTTGCACAGCCAAGGAAACTATCATTAGAGCAAATAGACAACCTACAGAATGGGAGAAAATATTTGTTCTCTGCACATCCCATAAAGGGCTGATAACCAGAATTTATCTAGAACTTTAAAAAAATCAACAAGAAAAAAATCAAACAACCCCATCAATAAATGGACATAGGAAATGAACAGAAATTTTTCACAAGAAGACAGAATAATGGCCAGCAAACATATAAAAAAATGCTCAACATCTCTAATCATTAGAGAAATGCAAATTTCTCAAAATGAGATATCTCACAATGAGATATCGCCTAACCCCAGTGAGATTGGCCTGTATCAAAAAATCCCAAAACAGCAAATGCTGCCGAGGATGTGGAGAGACAGGAACACTCTTACATTGCTGGTGAGACTGCAAATTAGTGCAACCTCTGTGGAAAAGAATTTGGAGATACTTCAAAGAGCTAAAAAAGGAAATACCATTCAATCCAGCAATAACACTATTAGGCATCTGCCCAAATGAGCAAAAGACATTCTATAATAAAGACATTCTATAATAAAGACATCTGCATCCAAATGTTTATGGCAGCAAATTCACTATTGCAAGGATGTGGAAACAACCAGAGTGCCCGTTGATTCATGAGTGGGTTATTAAAATTTGGTATATGTATACGATGGAATATTACTTGATTATAAGAAATGACAGTGATCTAGCACTTCTTATATTTTCCTGGATAGAGCTTCAGCCCATCCTCCAAAGTGAGGTATTACAAGAACAGAAGAACAGGCTCCACATGTACTTGCCATCAAATTAGCACTAACTGATCACATGGTAGTAATATTCTCCAGGGATTAGGGGGTTGGGGGGGTAAACTCACAACTAATGAATGTGGTGAGCATTGTAGAGGGGAAGGGCATACCTCTAATCCTTGCTTGAATGAGGCAAAGTCATAAAATGTAACCAAAATGTTTGTACTCTCATAATATTCTGAAATAAAAATAAATAAAAAAAATAAGTCACAAAACCAGAAAGAAAAAAAAAAAAAGAAGAGTCAACCTCCTAAAAGCTGCCATTGCAACTAGAATTAATTGATACCCTTTTTAGCAGAATTGGTGGAACATTATACCAAAACAGCAACCTTTCATTCTCTCAACCTAACTAGTAGGACAAAAATGGAAAAAAGTGGAAAGTACCATTTTCTATTCTGAGAGCAACAGAAAGCCAAAACTGAAGGAAACCACCTTACTGAACTTGCATCCATCCATTAATTTACCAAATCTTGGGCCACATGACATGGTTATGAGGGAAAGAGGGAATAGAGAAATGAAGCAGTTGTAGGCTCTCATTTTTGATGGCTTATAATCTAGTAGAGGAGATAAAAGCAATGCACAGACAACTATAGAATAAGAGGGAAGGACATATGTGCCTTCGGAAAGAATAAATAAAATGCTATTCCCAGCACTCAGAGGAGAGAGTGATAACTTATGTTGTAAGTTATGAGGTGGAGGGATTTGGGCAGATGGAGAAGTAAAGGGAAACACAAAAATGAACCAAGACATTCCATTTCTATTCACTCTCCTCATAAACCATTAATTTATTCAACTCATTAATTCTTATTTTTTTATTATTAAACTAGTCATCAAAAATCAATATATCACTGATTTGACATGCAATTTTTAATATATACCTTATATGATTAATTATGGACTTCTTAGAAATAAAAATATAAATATTACTGAGTCACACTTTTATCCTGCATGACCTTTCAAAACAGAAAGAAATCAATTCACATGAAAGCCAGATTCTAGCAAATATAAAATAACAATCTTTAACATTGTATGCTTAAAACACACATATTTACCAAAATAAACATATATCATATAAAATATAACTAAAAATCATGTTCACTCAGCACCACTTAATTTTATCAATGGTATTTTCATAAATACTAATGTGTAGTAAAAATATCAAAATGCTGGTTCACTTACATTATGTGCTCTGCAAGATATTGTCATTAGCTGGATGGCTTTGTCATGATAAGGAAAACCAATTCTTCACCATTGGTGAATCAAGAAATATTTTTCAGAATGGAATAAGTACTGAATTTTAGTAATCAAAAGAATATATAAGATTAGTAAAATAATTTTTCATAGTCAAAATGTAAATATGTGATACAGTTAATAAACAATATAGGATCTAAATAGAGTTAGCAAAATACCTTGGAGAAATTGTAAATTGCCTTTTTTAGGTAATTAATTTGTTCCCCGAATGAGAAAAAGTTGGAATCTACTTCCATTGTACAGCTAAATTAATATGTTACCAGAAGAAAAAGAGATCTAATGTCTCAGAGACTCAGATTGTCATCTATAAAATTTAGTGGAGGGTAATTATATCAAAAGAGTAATTTTCAAATTTTGTTAAGAAGTAGAACTCACTTTTTTTCACAAAAATAATTATAGCTTGAAAATTCAGATAAACATGCAGTATGTGTAGTTAAAAGGAGGAAGGATCCCTGCTAATGCTGTACTGACCATAACGTACTCTAGCAGACTGAAAATTACTACTCACTATGCTGTGAAAAAATTTCAGAAAGAAAAATAACATTTAGTGAATATTAATGGAACCAGAAATTATAGGATAAAATGGATAATTTTGGGCAAGTTGAGTAGAATAGTGTTATTTAGTTTGTAGGGTTTTAAAAAGATTTAGTAAAATTATATATGCAAAATACATAGCATGGAATTTTGCAAATTGGTGGATGATCAATAAACAATCACTCTTCTTTTTTCTTTCCAAACACATTTCAATCTCATCATGCTTCTGCAATATCATAACTCATGCAAGATTTTATACTTGCAAATGATAGCAGCTTTCAACAAAAAGACCAAATCATGCATTCTCAATGGAAGCAGTATTACTTCTGAAAGGGAAAAAG
Source organism: Avahi laniger (assembly GCA_963575035.1). NCBI lineage: Eukaryota > Metazoa > Chordata > Mammalia > Primates > Indriidae > Avahi > Avahi laniger. The sequence goes on along the minus strand of CAUYSK010000353.1, from coordinate 44,537 downwards.
TTGGTTCTTGATGGATGAAAACAATCTTACACTTTTTATGCATAAAATACAGATATAAATACACTATATAAACATAAATACAGTATATGTGTGATTTTAGTTCACGGAAAGGCTATTACGGAAACAATGTCTGAAAAGATTGCTTACGGGTGACTACGAAAAAAAGGTTAAAAAACACTGCACTAAACAATTAAAAATCACATTTAGAGAAACACAGAGCTGATCTTAAACCAGATGAATTTCAATTCATACATTTAACATTATCTACTAAATGCATATTCTGTGTAAAAGAAATTATTAAACATCGTAGGGAATAAAAAGATATGTGACATAGTCCATGAACTCAAGACACTGAGAATTCATCACCAAATGTTAAAAGCACCAAGTAGTACTAATGTTCAGGAGTTTGGAGAACGACATTAATTTCTGGGTGGAATGATCAGAAAGTTTTCAGAGGAGATGGTTTTTCAGTTGGCCTTTGATGAAGTATACCTTAAATGATCAGCTATAAAGCTGGAATATTCCAGATTTGGGGAATGAGATGAGCATATGCCTAAACATAGGAAAGAGCAGGAAAAGAAGTAATAGCAAAGGACATCTGGGAATGATATAGAAGAATGCTGACCTGGAGAGTCAGGACTTTATATAATGAAGAATGGATAATCAGGGTGAGCTCAAGGAGAACAAGCCTGGTGCTGTCAGACCATTAATAGATATTCCTACTGTGAGTATCTTGGAATGAAACAAAAACTCCTGTGCAAAGATGATAGCAATGGAAATGCTGAAGACTCAGTTGAACTTAGCGGTATTTTAGATGTAGGGCTGAGGAGGAGAATGAAAAGCAGAAATCAGAGAACTTTAAAGTTTCAATTCTGGACGTAGAATATGGCTTCTCACTCTATCATTCTCTTTTATAACCAGCTCCATTCTCAAGATGAGAAAAAAGAATGCTTTTTTGTTAGGTCACTTTGAAAAACTCCACAAATCATACCAACAGTCATCAACAATGACTATTTCTATTAATACTTACATGAGTCCATGTTTGAGACCCAAAGAAAAATATCAGTATATCCCATGGGAATATAATATTGTCCTTTTCTCTCATGCCTAAATATGTCACCATAGAAATTTATCAAATGGGGATGAACACCTGAGATAGCATTAACATTCAAAAAAAGGTCACCTGCTTGATTTAAAAAAAAAATTATTGATCAGATTTAGATAACTTAAACACATGATTAGACTTTATATTACATATTTATATTATAAATGCTCCCATGTATAATGGCACATATACAATAATGAACCTTATTGAGTGGTATTTATAAAATGAATGCTTTATCTCAAATAATAGTAATTCTCCCTTATTCACAGTTTAGTTTTCTGTGGTTTCAGTTATTTGTGGTTAACAGGTCCAAAAACACCTGTAGGTGAGTACAGCACAAGAAGATACGTAGAGAGAGAGAGAGATCATATTCACATAATTTTTATTACACAATATTGTTATAATTGTTCTATTTCATTATTGTTAATTTCTTACTGTACCTAAGTCACAAATTAATCTTTATCATAAGTATGTATAGAAAAAACATAATGTACAGAGAGTTTGTTGGTATCCATGGATTTGGGCACTTACTAGGGGTCTTGGAATGTAGCCCCATGGATAAGGGGGAAATATTGTATTTAAGGTATTTTAAATTGAAGAACTAGTGAGTGACGACAACAATGTAATCTACTTAATTATTTTACATGGGTCCCCTCTGAGCTACATGCAGTAGTAAAATAATATGCCTTACTTATTTCCAGATACAATAATTAGTTGAAGGAGATAATTGCATAATAAATATGGATTATGAAATGGAAATCATGAAAAAATAAAAAATACTTCCTGGTCCCCAAAGTCGTTTGAATCCATCAAAAAGATAGTTCTTCTACAGTATAGATAGTGAAATAAGGCTCATAGAAGTATATGACTGAGTTTATTGCCTCTCAAAATATAAAATGAAGCAACAACCTGAAATGAAAAAGTGGCAGCAGATGGTACCAGATATAGAAAGAAAAATATCTCAAACTGGTGGGGCATAAATCTCTTAAAGACGACAAAAAAAAAAAGACAGGAATAAGTCTCATTTGCTTTCTAATCTCATAATATTACTCTGTTCATTTTCTCTACTAATCTAAAATGTGATGATATTTGAATAAAGCAATATCCAGCAAATTAAAGCTATTATTCAAACATACTTTTCTTGATCTTCATTACCAGAAAGGTAGCAAGTATCACTGAAAAAAAATGGAGAAAAAATTACTTCTGTACCAGCCATCATTACTTCATGGTGGATAAATCTTCTGTCTAGATATACAATTTATGAATGTACAGAAAAATGAAATAGATTTATTCACAGGTGTAATCATGAATATTGACACTGATCTATGATGTGCACCTGGCACAATTCTCACATGTCTCTCTTTCTAGAATGACAAATCACAAGTTTGTCCTGTAATTTATAAAGGCCAATTACTTCTAGCCCTGTTAGTACCATTAGCTCCATGTGTGACACACTAAACACACAGTACATTGACAATCAGTTCTGGATGTTCCCCTTCTGGGGCCTGTGAAACATGACTAGCAAATAAAGTTGATTTTGAGACTCTATCAGCCTTTAACCCATGGCCTGTACTCAATTCCCAAACTTTCTTTTCCATTAAATATTTAACTTTTTCACAAGAAATTCTATGCCTGCATTCATGACCAGGGCCAAGGCTAACCATCCTAGTCTCATTACTCTGTTCACAAAGATGAACAAAATAGAGACAATCGGTACGGAGTATATCTCCTTCCCCAACCCCAGTTTTTGTTAGTGCAATAGTTTTAACTACCTGCTTGATTTCAATGGAAAGGAGGTATTTTTCCTTCAACAATTTTCTCATCAACAATCCTGCTTGTTCATTGCTCTTTCCAGAGTAGCAACTCTACCTGACAATCTTTTGTTTTGCATGGTTGTTTGAAAGGAGACACTTAAGGATCATTTAAGCTCCAATTCTGTTTTTTAATAGCTTTTGATATATTTATAAACTTTTTGAGCTTGGGAAAAGTATTCCAACTCACAATTTCTTCATCAATGAACTGATAATACTGAAAAATAACTTTTTAAAAAACCTCAGCTTTAAACCTAAGCATAAATGAGAACTGTATGTACAATAGAGGAAACATTGGAAATTACTAGGGAAAGAAAGAATTATTAAACAAATAAAACCGACACAATTGGCATTTGATAAGAAAAAATACATGCCGTACAACAATAATAATTAGGATGATAAAAATGAGGTAGATACTTATGGAGTAGTATAAGTCGTCAATAAACATTTGAAGCTTAGTGTTATGGTTTCCATATATAGAAAATTAATAGTAATTTGCCATTAACAGTTATCCAAGGAATGATCATGAAGGAAAAAGAAGACAGCAGAGAGACCGGGATGGAATGAAGATTACTTATATTTCTTTATGTTGCAGCTTATTAACTATGAGACAATTCCATTTTCATTGAAGTGAAATATCATTTCAACAAAATGATGTATCTTATTATGAAAGATTTTTATTTTTGGAGTTTTCATATATATTCTGAATTTGTTTGAATTTTTTTTTGAGGAGAAATATTGAGATATACAGTCCACAATCACCTCAAAGAAGAAAAAGAAAGTCCCATCATGCAATAAGTACTAAATAGATCAATATACTTAACCACTGGTATTTTTCACTTTTTGTCAGGAAGATTTCAGCTCAAAAACTATAAAAATGAATGCCTTATTGCAAAAGCAAAATGTTTGTCATATTTAAGAAAGCCGTGGATCAAGATGCAGTACTTTTAAACATAAGATTAAAACCTTAATAAATGCTCAAATAGCTTCTAAGAATAATTTAATAACTTAATAAGAGCCTATATTAGATCATATTCTTCTAACTCTATTTTGAATGAAATATGACCAGGCCTAAAAAGCTGGCAACCCTGGACTATTGAAGGACAACACAACAGACAGCTGATGTTTCATTTCCACCAGGGAGCAAACAACCGTCTCCACTCCACATCATATCCATCTTTTATGAGGCCAAGACCAAATTCATTGCTGCAAATGAATACTGTCAGTATGACATTTACATGTCAAGAATTATTCAAGCTTGACTAAATCCCAAAGTCCATACTAAGTTTGTCGAACACTGTTTATCCATTTTAAGTTTGTTCTAATTCAGGTCACTCTTTGCTAGAGAAAAAATATATATCAGATTGCAAAATAACTTCAGGATATAAAGCCTACTGGTAAACCTCAAAGATACTATATATGCATATCATTAGAAAATTTATAGTATATGTGACAGCCATTTCTGAGGAATCCCAAACTGTGTATTTAATCATGCATGCTTGATATAACAGTACAAACCTTATAAGTTAATGGTCTTCTTTATTTGTTTTGTTGTAGTTTCATATGAGCAGATTTTATAATGGCTCCCAAATCCATAGAAGTGAAATATACTCTAGAAATCATCGGCATTAATAGTATAGGTCATGCCGTGGCAACAAATTACAGAAGAATCTCATTGTTTAACATAGTAAAGGTTTATCATTCTAGCGCCTAGATAGCTCTCCAGGAAAGGTGGGGAACCTGCGGTTTTGGGGCCACATGTCGCCTTCTGGATCCTTGAATGCAGCCTTCGGACTGAACCCAATGTGAAATTGGGATTCTGTCGATGGGCCACACTCAGGGATCCTGTGGGCCACATGTGGCCTTTAGGCTGCAGGTTCCTCACCCCTTTACAGGTGTCTTCAGTGTTGAGGCACCTCAGCCTCAATATGTGATTCCACAACCTCTGTGGAGGGGGAGGATAGTGTGGGCTCACATTGGTACCCATCACTTCAGCTCTCACATCATTGTTTAAAGAAATCAGGACCACTCCTAACTTCAAAGAGATATAATTACATTACAGAATGGGGAAAAGAGCAGAAATATTTGCAAGCACTAGGAATTTGTACCACATTAGCCAATACTTTTCTTTTCTGGCTCATCAAACAGAAACCTAGACTAAGGTCACAAGATTAGCAAATAGCAGAGATGGAATCATAACATCATTCACTAATAGATTCATCAAATTAGAGTACCACGAAAATTATGGCTCTTAACCTGGTTTGATAATAGCAGAGAACATTTTTACATTGTTTTTTCAACTGAGGTACTAAAGCTGAAATCCAAAGTGAATGTTTTAGAAGTAAATATCAAGATTATGATGTCCCCAGGTAATACCAGAATAGGCACCACAAGCACAGGTAATGGTAATGACACTGGAGTAAATTAATAAATCTCTAATAGGTTATATAAAGACTGTGCTTCTGTTTCTGTTATAAAATAACTCCACTATATCCTAGAGCCAGACATAGTCCTGGATGACTAATTAAGTACCATCCAGCCCAACATTCTTAATACTTATCATACAGTCTCCTGAGAATAGTAAATAAATACTACAATTTACAGACATAATGCAGGCTTTTAGAAGTTTAGAAGATTACAGACATTTTGTTTAATCTGAAAGCAAAATGAGGTGATTGTGATGGTGTTGCATTTTCTTTGCATAAGCTTCACAAAACTATTTAGACTTAAAATTATAGTCTATCTGAATAAGATAGGCTAATTAAACCTAAACTGAATACATTTCATAGACAAACAAATATTGTCATCAGTGGCCATAGCTGAAATTTGGCACTTGGATTCTGCTTTCTTAAAACATGCTCAGTTGGATAAAGAGCTAAAGTTCCATCAAAAAATTAAGTGAATTATTTGTATAAAACTGCTCTCATAACATTCTCAACCTGTAGAAATGAAGAAACGATGTAAACATTGTTAAAAGGTAAAAAGAAATATCAGATTGTGAATTCCGGAGAGATATTTATTTCTTGGAAATAAGGCCTCTCATTCTTCAAAGTCAGTTTTGGAATCCCAAATTCATTACAGTATAGTAACAACAGCAAGTCTACAATGATGCAACAATCTATGGAGAAATTTGGAAACTATTGTTGTTAATAGACACATTTGGAATGATGTTGTCAGTGGAATATCATTCTCCTATCATAGTCCCAAGCCTTGATATTTCATGTTAGTTTGATGGATCTGAGATCATGTAATAGACATTATGGAAGGTATAAAATTCAATAAGCTATAACACCAAGTCTTAAATAAAATCTAGAAACTTTATTTTATAATTTTTTTTTTTTTTTTCTGAGACATGATCTTGCTCTGTCTCCCTGGGTAGAGTGCAGTGGTATCATCTTAGCTCACTGCAACCTCAAACTCCGGACTTAAGTGATCCTCTTGCCTCAGCCTTCCCCAGTAGATGGGACTACAGGAATCAGCCTCCATGACCGGCTAATTTTTCTATTTTTATTAGAGACCAGGTCTCACTCTTGCTCAGGCTGGTCTCGACCTCCTGAACTCAAGCAGTCCTCCTACCTTGGCCTCCCAGAGTGCTAGGATTGTAGGCGTGAGCCACTGCACCTGGCCTATAGTATCATTAAAATGAGAAAAAAGATAACTAAATGTCTTCTTAATTACTACCCGTTTACTATTTATTGTTTTATTTTAACTAGAAACCTTTTGTCTGCACACTTCCCCCGAGAAGTTGTTGAGCATGGCCATTACTAAGAGCTCACAAATATTACACCGAAACTACATTCGGGTCTTTGTATAGCAAAGTTGCTCTTTTACTGAAGTATATGCCTTTTCTTATTCTTGGCCAACCAAAGGGGCACAAAGTGGTTGAAACAGAAAAAAAAATGAAAATGAAAAGATCTGACATCATTGAGGAAGAAGCAGCCCTGTAAATTATGAAGGCAATTAGGAAAATATTTCTCTTCCTCCTTGTGGGTTTAGAATGTATAGTCTATGAAAATTAATGTTTGTCATTTGGGAAATAATGTTTGGGTGAAGAATCCAGCAGTTACCTTCTATGTATATGATGAAAAAACTGGTTTACAACTCATGGTGGTGAAAACTCTAAGAGGACTTGTCTTGGAGTGCTCACTTCTATGCTAGACTGTTTCAGGAGATGTGCTTATGTTCCCAGTCTGTCCCTAGAATGTCAAAGTGTTATTGACAGAAGACCCTAACTTGGAGAAATGTACTAGTATTGACAGTGGGTGTGGGAAGGGGCTGAGGTTGCTTACTAAATGCACAACAACCTTGAGGATAAAGGATGAAATTCCACCTCCCCAACAAAAATACAACAACAACAACAACAGTAAAGCCCAGGGCAAGGCTTGAATAAAGAAAGGTCTTTTGTTGTTGTTGTTGTTGCCCTTATTATTGTCATTATTGCTGTTTTTGAAATACATGCTTGAAAACAGCAGATTAAGTTTGTGAAGCGAGGTATGCTTATGAATGGACATCTCTATGGAGTTATGAAGGTGTCTTTCCTTTAGGTTATTGAGAAAATCCTATTTGGGATCTGCTTTGCAGCTTCTCTCCCATATTGCATGTTTTTTTTTTTATTTGTGAAAGTTGGGGTTTTATTTGTACTCGCAGTGCTTCATTTGTGATTTTGTAGAGAAAATGATCGATAGGAAAGTGTAAAAGAAAAATTACACTGGACCATTTAAACAGGAATGGAAGACTTTAATCAAGGATGTTGCAAGAAGAAAAAGATTGAACTCAACTCCACTGAAACAAAAGGCAAGACAGTTTTTAAGCTGAGGTGAGCTAACAGAAAAGAACCGGGGGCTGTTAAGAATGAGGTTGGTCCATGTTATTAGGCCATCAGTATTTGCTACTGGTCACTTACCAAAAAAATTAGCTAATTGTCACTTACCAAAAAATTAGGTTCCTCCCCTCCCACAGAGATCAGGAGATAAGAGTGCTATCTTTTCTGATGACTATATTTTAAAAGGACAGGTCTCAAGTCCTTGAGAGTATTTCAGGGTTGCAGAAGATTTATATCTCAAAAGGGCAGAGAAAGAATTTATAATTACAAGGTTTCTGTAGCAAATGCTCTAAGAAAAAGGAGATTAGAAGTCTATAGTCAGGAAGAAATCTTCTTACGGTTTAGTAAAACTAAGAGAAAGCTTAAAGTCATGATAGAAGTTAAAGGAGGTATGGCCCACTTCATATACCTCTCCTTCGGTGGAGGTGATTGAATACAGGAGTTGCAGGCAGTAACTAGCAGCAAAGTGAGCTCCTAGTGAAGCCAGGAGCAGCGACGAAGCAGCAGAAGATTACGGAGAAGCATTAACATGTTTCCCTAGAAGCATAAAATAAATTCTTTTCTTTCTGAACATTTTCTAAAAGAAAATGATTCTTGGAAAGTGTTTGGATGACAGCTGTTCACTTTCTCGTAACACATCATAATTTGTAATTTTTGCCTTTATTTGCTTATGTTATTAAAGTCTCTCTTCCATAAGATTGCAAACATCATAAAGATGGGGAGAAGAAACTACTGATTTTTATTCAGAACCGTATAATCAGCAACTAGAACAGGGGCTGCGTAAACAAAAAGTGGATGAGAGGTAGTAAGAGGTGGTAAGGAAGTCAGCACTCACAGTCCAGATTTTTGGTTCTTTGTACCATGTTGCACTTGGAACCTGAAAATAACCCATGAGACATCTCCTCTTTACTATATTTTTAAGCCCTTATTTTCTGAACTGATTCTTTTTCATTTAGTTTATTTAATATGAGGAACCTTTGGATAAGAAATAGAGGAATCAGCTTTTTGTGTTAAGCATTGATGGTGTGCTGGAGCCCACCCCATCAGTCTACAAGAGGAGATTGCGCACATCTCTTCCCAACTCCTTCAGTGACCTCACATTGGGAGCTGCCAATTAGCCATGCTGGAAGTGTGTATACCACAGAAATTAATAAGCTTTGCAAATCAGCATTTTTTCCTCTCCAGAAATACTTGTTAAAAATTTACCAACACACCACTGAAATCGCACCTACAGCTAAGAAATTACATAAAAATTATTATACAAAACAGATCTGAAAGAGAAAGAGGAATAGAATGAGAAAAAGAATTAACAATTATTGAGAACCTCAAGTATTTTTTAAATCTAAACCTGCTAATAATCCTGAGAAATAGGTATAATGATTATTATTATACCTAAATAGAGATTGGGAAATTGAGACTCAAAACAGATATTGTTTATGACTATAAAATAATACATTATGGGATTATGATTTAAAATCCAGTCTTTCTCCATGTTTTGGGTCTTTCCATACATTTTGCTTCCTAAAGAATTCTTTGGTGTTTGAAACTACTTAAAGGATACAAGTCTCTGAGTTTACTATTTTTAAAAAAATCAGATTCAGAAATGTTAAAATAATTTTTTCAATATCGATAAATAAAGTGACTATAGATGACAAATGCATATTTTTCTTTGTTATTCATTATTGTAATTTAAAGGAAACAAATAAATCTCTGAATATAATTTGAAAGCAGTAGGTGCCTTAATCTGTTTTCCTTTTTTGTGTGCGTGTTTCTTGTTCATATTAGCAGCACAATAGTCCAGTAAAAGAACTTGATTTGAGATTTGGACATATATAATTGATGTTGAAAAAAGACTCAAAAATTTTGCAATTCAGAGAAAAATGTAGCCATTGACAGAAACAAATGATAAAGAATATAGAAGTTAGAAGAATAAAACCAAGCCACAGAATCCTAATTAATACAATGAGAAAAACTAAACGAGACCAAAACAAAGCCATTCGTTATAGTGATGTAACTTTGATATCTCTTCTCTTAAATCCATCATAAACTACACATCGAAACCTAAGACAGAGTCAGAAAGAAAGAGTTCCTAACTATTCGCATGTTAAATATTAATAACTTGGCAATTACATCGAAAGGAAGATATTAATTCTCCACAGCATTTATCATATTTCATGGAATTCAGTTGACCTACCAAGTTGAAACTTCAGAGTTTTATTAGCAGAACAAAAAAGAAAAAGTGCAACATTTTTCAAACTCTGTGATGGATGCCAGTAGACAGTAGAAATAAAAATCTATTTTTTCAAATGTTATATTTTCTTTAAAACGTGGCAATATTAAACTGAAGGAAAGAAGTCCTAATAAAGTTCTAAAATTCTTCTTCAAAAAGACAAATCTAATACCTTGCCACCAAAGAAATGATCTCAAAGAAGACTGAACTATCACTTAAGTGAATGTAGTTGCTAAAGTGATCGACAATTTTAAAAGTGTAGTCCAGAGTGATGAGAAAGTGTAGTCTACCACTCACAAGCTGCAAGAAGAATGCTCGCAACAACAGCAGAGTGAGCAGGCAGCCAGTGAACACTTGTGTAACCGGACATCTCAACTACGTAACACAAACTATTGATCCGATGGCAAACTGATCTGAAAGGAAATCATTTCCGTATATGCTACTCTTCAGATTAATTCAATGCTGAAAAAATATTAAAGTAGATAAACTTGCTGGCATCTGTAAGTGGCAAAAGAATAAAACAACCTGGAACAACATCTCAGTTTTAGACATTGCTCCACTCCTCAATACCCTATCACTGCATAAAAGGTTATGATAATTCTGTGTTGCCAAAGAACGATGCTTATGATCCAAAGAAATTTAAGCTGATATGATATCCCAGAGTGCCTTTATAAATACCTTATTCCTCCTGTTTCTTAAGACGATATTCGAACAAGCCCAACTTAGCCAGGTAAAACTTGCACACACCAAATCATTTTTTAGAAACCACTCAGCATATGGAAAATGAATTTGAGAGAGATGGTGACAGTTGCTGTGTTTGTAGATTTATCAGTAGCATACAACACAATAAACCAGCTAAACCTATGTGCCAAATTCTCATGTATGATAAATGGCAATCATTTAGTAGAGTTCACCTGAAGAGTTTTTTAAAGCAAGAATGGGGCAATAATTTGGACCACCAGTGGAGAAAAAAAAAAAAAAACAGCAATCTACTACAGTTTTTCCCTCTTTTCTCATTTTTCTTTTATTCATTCATTTATTCATTTACTCTTACCCCTTTTTCATCTCTCTTTTATTTTTTTTCATGCCTTAAGTTGGAAATAATAGCTAGTTAAGAACAGGATTTAGAGGTTCATTTATATAAATTTGCATTGTCAGGGAAGAATTTTCCTACAGAACCAATAAATAAACACAATATTCTTTCCATATTATGTGCCAGAATAAGAACTTATATTGCAAGATTAAAAAAATATATAAGACCCCAGTAGGCACCATTGAAGTGAGTCACAGACAAGTCAGTTAGAAACTTAACTCCTGTTGGGTCCAAATGTTAATCCTTTAATGTCCTCTTCCCTTGAGTATAATACATTGTTTGATAAGAAGTTTAAATCCAATGTCAAATCAGTTTAAAAGCATGGAATTCTCAAGACAGAGGGAGAAGCCTCCATTTAAGGAGATCCCTGACATTCTTTTGTGTTACAGAGGATGTATGCAGAGCATGAGAGTAAATTGCAGATTCCAAGAGAATGTCCTGTTTTACAATCTGTAAAATGGTCTGCTGCTGCTTTACTCCTCAGGGGAAAATCCTAAATGTCACCCTTTCCCATATTAGTACAATCACCGCAAAGACATTTTCTAGCAGTGGTTGAGAAATTCATAGATATTAACCTGATAAAAATTTACTGCAATTCAATTTGATTGTTGGTCCCAGAGTTTACACAATACTCCGTGAATTATCAGGAACATTATTAAAGAGATCCAGATTTAAAATTTCAATATCAATTTTAAAATGCAATTGATGAAGTTTTCCTCCATTTCATGTAATTAACCCTGTCTCATTAGTCTTATAACTTTCGTAGGGGAAAAGGGAATAAAAATGAGGGGAAAGATAATTAAAGCATTGCCTTGAACATAAAAATGGACTTCATGGAACATTCTGAGAATCCTAACAGCAAGAACCATGGATTTTCCCCTGCCACAGCAATGCAGATAGTATTTACCTGGAAGAAATGAAATTAGTAATGTAAAATCTAAAATAAGATTTCTCCTTTGTTCAATGTGTGGGTCCGTAGTTCACAGATTGTTGGTGCTCAACAAATATTTATGTACTACTCTATATTCTCACCAACTGTTTTCCTCTTATACTTAATTTAAGACACTCTGACTAGTGAAGGACAAGGATATGCGAATGGAACTAATGTATGCGTCTTGCAGTTTAGAACTACTGTGCTTTCTCCATCTACGTCTTTTCTTTCAGTGGCTTTGTTGGAGTGTAGGCAATTCACGTTTCCACTGGTGTAGCTACAAGGTAGAGAAGGGCCACTGAACCGCATCAGAATCTAATAAGGAAGAAAAATATATGTTTATTGTGTGAAGCCACTGAGATTTGGGGGGTTATTTCCTGCCACGTTCTAGGTGAGCCGAACCCAGTAAATACAGCCTGAGTAATTTGAAACAGCTGACATGAATCAGTCCACAAATTCAGATGTTTCAGAAATATAGTTTTATTTTCTCTAACTTGATTTTCTATAACTTAATACATATCCATGCCCCTGCTCATCATATAGACATGTGGGAAACTTGACTATCAGGTCTTTCCTGATTTTCATTCTCCCCTCCTCTCACCAGTACTCCCCTTCTACCGATATCCAGGGGGTAGCTCTCCCAAAGCTACTTGGGCTTGTAGAGGGTAAAAGGCACTTAGACCTTGAGTGCCCTATCACTCCGTGCTATGTTATACTGTCCAACCTCAAAGCCAGCATGTACTTTTAGGTCCAGATGTCCCCTCCCTGTTCATTTATTTGTTTGCTTGGACACATTTGGCTTTTCCTGTTCTGTATCCCAGGGACCCTCTGCTGGTGGTGGCATTTCCTAGTCACAGCTGTCTGTCACATGTGCACCCCTCCTCTCTCCACCTGCCCTCCCTCTTCCACCCAGCTTGGGGGGAATTTACTCTTTCCAGGAAAAAAAATCATTGCTCTTTCATGACTTTGATGGAATCACATTGTCTATTTCCCAAACTGTTCTCTCTTTGTTTATTTATTGAGACAGGGTCTGTGTCGCCTGGGCTAGAATGTAGTGGCATCATCATAGCTCACTGCAACCTCAAATTCCTGGGCTCAAGTGATCCTCCTGCCTCAGCCTCCCGAATAGCTAGGACTATAGGTGCACGCCACCACAGCTGGCTAATTTTTCTATTTTTTGTAAAGATGGGGTCTGGCTCTTGTTCAGGCTGGTTTCGAACTCCTGACCTCAAGCGATCCTCTCGCCTTGGCCTCCCAAACTGCTAGGATTAAATCATTTCTTTACTCCATTTTAAGGTTTAAGATTTTATAAACAAAAATGAAGCCACATGCTTGAATTTGGGTAATGGCAAAGGGTAGAAATAGCAGCTGCGGTTGGAGGTGGGAGTGATATAGATTAGGATTTCTAAAAATGTTCTGTTGCTGCACAGTTCATGATTTCCTTCCTCTTTCTTATTTTCTAACAGAGATTTTTATGTTCAATGCATATGTGACGTGCATGCCTGCCTTATGTATCATTTGAGTCTATTTCTCACTCATGCCTTTCACCCATTTACAAAATAATTGCCTCACTGTTTCATATAAATGCCTTCTGGAAATCACCTCCACCTTTGCTTATGCTGCCCTCCTCCTAATTCAAATGTATCTACATTCTAAGGGTTAATTCAAAGACCATTTTTCCACTGATAGAACAACCCTCCAACTTTTTTGTTTGTTTGTTTGTTTTTTTGAGACAGAGTCTTGCTCTGTTGGCAGGGCTACAGTGCAGTGGTGTCATCATAGCTCACCGCAACCTCAAACTCCTGGGCTCAAGAGATCCTCCTGCCTCAGTCTCCCAAGTAGCTGGGACTACAGGCATATACTACCACACCCAGCTAATATTTTCTATTTTTAGTAGAGACAGGGTCTTGCTCTTGCCAAGGATGGTCTCAAACTCCTGACCTCAAAGGATCCTCCCACCTTGGCCTGCCAGAGTGCTGTGACTACAGGCCTACACCACTGTGCCAGGCCTGAAACAGCCCCTTTTTGAACAAAGCACTTTGTGTTTTGAGTGTGTGCTAACTGAATGATCCTGAGCAAATTATTAATACTTCTTAGTCCCTCAGTCCTAAAAGGTGGGTAATGAAATTTTACCCCATGGCATTTAATAAACAGGGGCTTAGTATTTGGACAGTTCCTAGATTTTGTGAGCACTTGGTAAATAAGCAGTCATTAATATGATGATATTAATAATATCAATTAAGGCTATATGGTATTTATCTCTTAACTTTTCTTACAGCAAATTTTCACCTTCTAAACTTCCTCTCATAGAATTTGTACTATCTAGATAGAAAAAAGGAAAAAAAAGACATTCTGTAAAAAAGACATCTGCACTTGAATGTTTATAGCAGCACTATTCACAACTGTAAAGACATGGAAACAACCCAAGGGTCCATCAATACACGAGTGGATTAATAAAATGTGGTATATGTATACCATAGAGTACTACACAGCCATAAAAAAAATGATGAACTACCTCTTGTATTATCCTGGATGGAGCTGGAGCCCGTTCTTCTAAGTGAAATATCACGAGAATGGAAAAACAAACACCACATGTGCTCACCATTAAATTGGTACTAATTGATCAATACTTATGTGCACATATGGAAGTAACATTCACTGGGTGTCAGGCAGGTGGGAAGGGAGAGCAGCAGATGGGTAAATTTATACCTGATGCGTGCAGCGCACACCGTCTGGGGGATGGGCATGCTTGAAGCTCTGACTCCATTAGTGCAAAGGCAATATATGTAACCAAAGCATTTGTACCCCCATAATATTCTGAAATAAAAAAAAAGAAATATAGATATAGTTGTATTCTCTGCGGTTCTTAACATAGCAGTCTGTGATGGTTATTTATTGAATAATGAATCAATGGGTGAATAAATCAAGAGGATGATTCCATGACGGGGTTTAGCTACGTACTACAATGTGACTTGAAATAACAGAAATTAGATCTCCATCCCATCTATTGCTCCTGTGAGGTAGCCCGTCTTCCAAGCATGACTAGTCATCAAAATATTCACTGTCTCTTATCACTACATAATCCCAGTTGCCACAAAATCTACAGTTTTGTGTAAGATC
The DNA here is from genome assembly GCA_963575035.1 of Avahi laniger. Lineage (NCBI taxonomy): Eukaryota > Metazoa > Chordata > Mammalia > Primates > Indriidae > Avahi > Avahi laniger. The sequence continues at coordinate 29,425 of CAUYSK010000353.1, read as the reverse complement.
ACCCATCTCATCTTGAGGTTTTCAGTCCCCATATCCTCTGCTGTATAGGACTGGTCATTATGAAGAATCCAAACCTCACAGATATCCTTCACCCCATTCTAGGAATACCCTAATATGACCCCATCAGCCATTTCTTCCTCCACTCCCAAGGCTCTTTACTGTCTTTTGAAGCTTTCAAACTACTACTAACAAATGTACACATATTTGCCACCAGTCTTTTAAATAATTCTTTCACCATCTGGTTCTAACATAAACCTGGCTGGTCCACTGAGGAAAATGACCTACAAACCCTTCAAGAGGTCTTTTTTTTTTCTCTCTCTCTCTCTTTCTTATTCACACTCCATACACTTCAAGGAGATATGAAGTATGTTCTGGAGTATGTAATAAAATATCAATTTATTGGGGTAACTATTTAATACTGGGACACTTTTATACCCAGGACAAGTATAAAGCAGACTTCTCTGGACAATCATCCCTCATTGCCACTTCAAACTATTTCTTTCCTTCAGCCTTGAACAATTTTATTTCTTTGGGGTTTGTGTCATATGTGTGTGTATGTGAGAGAAAAATATTTATACCATCATTTACCTCTCCTAATTTTTCTTTTCCTTGAAACTCCCACTCACCCCTGCAACAATAATTCATCAATGACTTTTAGCAGCTTTCTCACTGCCTTCCTTACCTCTACCACTTCTGTTATAACTGCACACCCTCAATTCCAAGTTCTTTAACACCCTTACCTCCACTGATCCTTTTCCTCCATTCCACCTTAGCCAACCACTCACAGGATCCAACATGAGACCTAGAATTCATCAATAACACACATAAGCCACAAATCCAGACTTCCAACCTTCCATTACCCTTTTATTATTTCAGATCACTTACTCTGGTAGCCCTACTCCAAGACATTATCTACCTTTGTGAGAATAAAAGTCCACTGATTACTTTTTCATTATCCATGGTCCTATTCGTGTTCGTATTTCCCTTCTTATCTACAATGGTTTCATAGGTTTAGCATTATATCCACTTCCTTGCAAGCACATTTAGCCATCTCACCTTTCTTTTCCTCATTATCCATACTTGGAAAATTCCCAAGTCAGATTAAATTATAAAAATCTATTCTGCTTCTGTGCTTAAGATACTGAATATATCCCTGGAAAATTGAACAATTCTACTGATTGGTCTTCCTTCAAATCTATGGCCAAAAAGCTCATATGAACAATCCAAACTTTGACAGTCCTACAGGATCTCCTTGGTATTTCACATTCTTTATTATGACTACTTCGTACTCTCTCCTCTCTCCTCAAATTGTTAATAATTCCATAACTGTCTCTTAGACAATGTCCTAAAATTTGTGCATAGAGAAAATCTACTCAAAACCTTTTTCCCCATAGCTATCTGATAATCTTACATATTTTATTTTTTGTTAAAATGAGAAAATCCTGCTGATATGTTCCAATGAACACTTTTTTTATTGTGACATTTTCTTTCCATCCTACATTCCTTGCCTTACCCCTACTCCTATTTCAGTTACAAGATTCTTTACTTTTGCATCAGATTTTTAAACATCAAAACATCCACAGGCTCTCTTTTTCTGCATCTACACCCTGCTCCTAAGTGGTCTAATTCAGTTGCGTGGTTTCAGATACTGCACATACGCTGAAGACTTTGAAAATCGTATCTTTAAAATCGCTCCTTGCTCCAGATTCATACCCATCTCCGCACATCAACATATTCATTTGCATTAATACCATTGAAAATCTAAACTAGCCAAAACAGAACTATTTATTCTTCTCACCCACCTCGTACACACTTATATACCACCCAACTCTCAAGTCGTCTTTATTGTTGCTGAGTCACTTTCTAACAGTTACTCAACCAGTTACTCAAATCTAAAATCTTCCTTAATTGCTTTCTTCACATTCTACTTTTATCCAACCCACCAATAATCCTATTTTATCTTTAAAACACAGCCCTTCTCTGACTGTATCTCATTATTTTTACCATTAACTCTTGCCCAGAATACTAAAACAATTTTTTAGTGGATCATTCTGATTGTATTCAACACTCCTTGTTCATCCCAACAACAGCCAGGGTGATTTTTCCAAGTATACATCAGACTGTTTTACTCACCAACACGTATACAAGTCAAACTTTCCCATTTAAATTAAAATAAAATATCCTTTCTCAGCTATCTTGCTAGCTCTAGTTCTCCACATATACCATTTGGGTTACCCCTTCAAAAATGGCAATATTTCCGTCAGCTTAAAAACCAGCTCTTTCCTGTCCTTCACTATTCCTTCTTCTGGAACTGCTCTCTGTGATTTCCTTCTGCAGCTGGGTATTTTTCCTCATTCAGGTTTCAATTCAAACATTATGACTACCTCAGAGAGGCCCTCTCTGACCATTGATTTCTCCCTGTTCATCATCACATTTCCTTATTTTGTTTTCTTCACTAAACTTAGTAACATGTCACTTATCATATATATTTATTTATTTGCCTGATTATTGCCTATCTCCCCCTCCCCACCAGAAGCAAGGATACTATCCTGTTTATTCTTTTTGTTTACTCATTTTTAATCTCCTGTACCTAGAAGGATGTGTGTCATGTAGGCAGTGCTGCAGACATTGTTTTCTATGTCAAAATTTTCTTAATTAGCCAGAAACAATGATTTTAATAGAATTGTAAGAAAGCTGTACTCCAAATAATGACAATAACAACACCAAAAACACCTGGGGAAAAGTTTGAGCTTTAAAATTAAAATTTTCCTCATGTGGAGACAAATGTATAAGTAGAATATTTTTTAAAAAGCAGAAATAATATCTAGAAGGCATATGTATTTTATACCCATAGAGATTAATGGACAAGCAACTCAATTTCTCTAATTTCTATCTTCTCATCTTTCAAGTATTTAACAAGCAGTGGTTAGTATATACTGTTTGTCAGGTACTGTTCTAGTTGATAGAGTTACAAAAGTAGATACAAGAGACACGAATCCCTGCTTTTGTGGAGCTTCCACTCTACTTTTGATTATTGTCTCTCTAGTTGACCAGAATGTAACCTCTATGAGGTCAGAAACCTAATCTATTTTGTCCACACATGCATTCTCCAAAACAGGCACAAAATAAGTGCTTAATAAAGTTTACTAAAGAGTAAATACACATTGTTGTAACATGACAATAAAGAAAGGACTATAGACTGCTGAACCCAGTGCCTGGCATATTTTACAAATTTAATACACATTGTGATTAAGCTGAATAATGGTAAAAAACTCCTTATCCTCTCTTACTTTCCCAGCAACTGAATGCAAGATACTAAATTTTTTCGAGACATGCTATTTTTTGCCCCCAAATTATGTCAGCAGCCTACATCATAAACTCCTACATGATAAACACAGAAAAAAGTTTTTAAAGAATTATCACAGCTTGCTTTCTAGAAGTATCACTACCTTATTCTAGCCACACTTGCCCAAATATCACAGCACGCCACTTTTAATTAATGCCCAGGGTTAAATGTCAGCTGCATCAATTCACTAATCTGTTATTTAGAGCACCTGAGACCAGTGGAACAAATGAACCCCTGCCTATAGCAACCCATAAGAAATGCATGCCATACCTCCCCAGAATGGGACATCTTGGTTCTTGGCCCCCTAAACTGAACCCACTGAGTGACAAATCAGAACTGATGACTTCAATGTTGGCTAACTCACTGGCTTTATAGCAGTAGGCACCACGGTGCACATAAAAGAAAGAACTTTTCCCAGACATTACCTATAGTAAAATTCTCTCTGAGTTCTTTTCCGGAAAGAAAGAAAGAAACAACAGAAAAGATTAACCTAGTTGCATAAAGAGCAGTAAAGGACTCTGGCAATGTAGCTCGCTCTCCTAGGTTCACACCGCCAGCGAACAGAAGGTTTGCTTTACCGCTCTCTCAGGAGCACGTCTCTCATTGAGTCCACATGCTGTGAGTCCAAGGCACTGTTTCCCTGGCTATATTTGGCTGACTGGTTATTTTACTTTCTTTTTGCTCTACTCATCTTATTCTGCATCCCCCTTGAGGTAAAAACAATCCAGATAGAACTAGACTGTCATACAGGACTCATTATTTAATTTTCTCTTTCTGAATAATTCATAAAGAAAATCTTATCAACTTGCCTTTCCTGTGAGGTTGCCACACATCCAGCTTCCTTCACACAGTGTCTCCCTTCTGTAAACAAGAGAGCTCCGGATTCCGATACCCCTCTTAACTTAGGGATCAATGCCAGACTTGAGAATTTATTGCCAGAAACCTCTGCTTCATTCAGGTTGCTCTACTCAGAAGTTTTCAATCATCCCACATTTAGTTCTCCTCCCTCTATTCGGTTGTTCACACTGCACCTGGGCCTCCTCTGTCCCATCTGTTCAAGTCCTACCAACTCCTTGAGTCTGCCTCTAGGCACTCTGACCCACCAGACACTCTCATTCTCATAACTCTTACAGTGATTCATCTAGCACACTTACTTGTCTTAATCTCATATCGTTACGTGGGATTTATTATATCCTTGTTATCAGTTTTTAACTCTGCTTTAAATATCCAGATAAGTATGTGCTCCATCATTCCAATAATCTAGTGTGTTAGTCACGGTTCTCTAAAGAAATAGAACCAACAGGATCAATCGATCTATCATGTGTATATGGAGAGAGAGAGAGAGAATCTTAAAGAATTGGCTTATGTGATTATGAAGGCTTGGTAAATCGAAAATCTTTTTTTTTTTTTAATATCAACATATTATGGGGGTACAAGCATTTAGGTTACGTATAATGTCTTTGCTCCACCCAAGTCAGAGCTTCAAACATGTCCATACCCCAGATGGTGCGCACAACAGCCATTAGGTGTGAATATACCCCTCCCCCCACCTGCCCAACACCTGATGAATGTCACTACTATATGTGCACATAGGTGTTGAACAGTTAATACCAATTTGATGGTGAGTACATGTGGTGCCTTTTTTTCCATTCTTGCGATACTTCATTTAGTAGAATGGGCTCTAGCTTCACCCAGGATAATACAAGAGGTGCTAAATCGCCATTGTTTTTTGTGGCTGAGTAGAACTCCATGGTATACATATATCACATTTTATTAATCCACTCATGTATTGATAGGCACTTGTGTTGTTTCCACATCTTTGCAATTGTGAATTGTACTGCTGTAAACATTTTAGTGCAGATGTCTCTTTTATAGAATGTCTTTTATTCTTTTGGGTAGATGCCCAGCAAAGGGATTGAGATCAAATGATAGTTCTACTTGTAGCTCTTTAAGGTATCCCCATATTGCTTTCCACGGAGACTGTGCTAGTTTGCAGTCCCATGGTAAATCCAAAATCTGTAGGGAAGGCTGCCAGGCTGGGTATCAAAAGGGAAAAGTTGCTGTTTGAGTGTAGGGGCTGTCTTCTGGCAGAATTCCTTCTTGCTGAGGGGAGATCAGTCTTTCTTCTGTTAAGGCCTTTAACTGATTGAAGGAGGTCCACCAGCATTATGGAGGGTAATCTGCTTTTACTCAAAGCCCACCAATTTGAATGTTAATCTCATCCAAAAGTCATCATCACAGAAACATCTGCAATAATGTTTGAACAAATATCTGGGCACCATGGCATATAAAATTAAGCATCACAGCTAGCAAAGTCACTTGTGTACAACGAACTCAATGCATTGAATGTATATATGTATAAAAGAATGGACACTTGAGATAAATAAGCCAAATTCCTACAGGGTCACACACCCACTTATCCTTCCAGCCTCATATCCCATTATAATCTCCCTTGCTTTCTGGTCCACAGTCACTGTGTATGCCTTGCTTCCTCTTGCAAGGGGTCTTTTGAACGTCCTGTGCCTGTGGTACAGATACCTTTTCCCTCCCTTTTTACCTAAATCCTAGTCATCCTTCATTCATTGGTAGCTTTCCCAAGGAAACCTTTCTTGGCCCTACAGACTAATTTAGTTTCCCCAATTACATGTTCTTATAGTACAGACTATACTATATCTCTCTTTCATGGCACTTAGGAAAGTAGCAGTCTTCACATTCAGTTTTTTGACATTACTTGATTAATATCTGCCTTCTATAATTGACTGTAAATTTCATAAGAACAAAGATTATGTCCATTATTGTTCACATTTGTATTCCCAGATTCTAGCAGAATATCTGGTACATAGGAAGTAATCAATACATTTTTGTTAATTTATTGGCTAAATTAATAGCCAGCGAGATTAATATTGCTTCCCTTATAGAATGCTTCTAGAAAGGCAGATGGTAGCTATATACTGTTAAAAAGACAATACCAAAACATGAGCAAAGTCAAGCTATAATTAATTCTCTATGCAAAAGGCTAAATAATCAGTATATCATCTGCCTGAACTGCCTGGTTATATTGTTATAGGCACAGGCTCAGGATCATAAGACCTTCCAATATCACATAAAGACAACTCTTCCATCCCAACTTCTATTAATTAACACACATGGAGATTATACTATTTGAAGGGTGATTTCTTAAAATTAAAATTGTTGACCACAGATAAGAAGTTTTACAGACATCTGTTGCTCACTGATATATAATTAAGTATTAAGGTATGAGCTAATAAGTAGCAAATACTAAATATTTTGAATGAAAAATGCTTACCACTTTTAAGGTTGGAAAATCTGATTAGAATCTCACTCGAACAATTTTTTTATTCTCTTTAACTATAAAATTGTTTGCAGAAACCATCCCTCGAAACGTTTGGTCTAGAAGAATCTTACATCAGTATCAACCAGCTGTCAGTATCATGTCTGTGCCCGTTATCAGGATTGTTGACCTTCTCTAATCTTCCCTTCCTTAAGGGTTGAGGACGCATAGATTTGCTTGCTCCAAAATTACCCAGTTGTTTTAATGTCATATAAAAGGTAAAGTAGAATAAATAAAATGTCTCAATTAATGTATTTATATACTCTCTCCTATCCCAGTGTTTGTTCCTTTACTCAGATTTTATTTTAAGCAGCTATTTTATTTCTATGGATAACCTGGTCACTTACCCTCTGTATGTCTTTCATTTGCAAAGAAAAAATAATAAGAATACCACAACCTATGAGACTATTCCGAGAATCAAGTAAAACACCACACCTAAAAGTTCCTTAACCAAAAAATATTTTGTAAATAGAGGTGTGATTATTATAAATTGAAATAACAAATGATCCATTTGATATGTGATTGTCCAATCAAATAACTATGAACAACCTTACATGAAAACAATATTTAAAGTGTTATGCCTGAATTATCAGACTAATTGTTACCGCATAACCCCCATACTCTACACCAGCAATCCCCAACATTTTTGATACCAGGGACCGGTTCTGTGGAAGACAGTTTTTATAAGGACGGGGTAGGGGGTGGTGCTTCGGGTGTCACCGTCACTGCACCGGCTCCATCTCAAATCATCAGGAGTTGGATTCTTGTGGGGAGCGCGCAACCTGGATGGCTCACACGTGCGGTTTGCAGTGGGGTTCTTTCCGCTCCTATGAGGGTCTGATGCTCGCTGATCTGATGGAGGGCAGAGCTCGGGTGGTGATGCCACCGATGGGGAGCTGCTGTGGGTGCAGGTGGGGCTTGGCTCCCTGGCCTGCTGCTCTCCTTCTGCTGTGCGGCGGGTTCCTGGCCAGCCTGGACCCGCGCTGATCTGCATCCTTGGAGTTGGGGACCAGGGCTCTATTTTATTCTTCTTAAATAAATCTGCTCACTCCAATTAATATTCCTTTAAACCAAATTAATGTATAGCTGATCGATAATGGAGAAAATGAAGTCGATATAACATACAGGTTGACTTTACCCACATGCAACCCTCCTGAATACATTAATATTTTGTTTTAACTAATAGCTATAGCTGAAAGCAAAGTATACTAACGCATTTATGATTATGTTCAACCGTTTATTACTAACATTAAAAATCACCAAATAGCAGATATTATCTTCAAGGAGATCCCAAAGCATCTCCCAAACCTGATGCTTAGATCTAAACCACTCAGCATGTTTGGCAAAATACTCACAACACAGCTATCTTTTTTTGGAGTAAGTGCCCCCTTCCATTATAGTTAATTGAAAACAACTCTAAATTGCCCTCCTGAGCATAAAGAACCAGGGATTAAGATATAGTAGCGGAAAAGTATCAGGGTTTTAAAGACTTATATAAACAACACAGTTGTTTGAGCGGGTGACAAATAAATTCAAGCTCCCCAGGACACACTTGTTTAGGATTTTCCCAATTAGGCATTTTATTTGATCTTCGGGTCTGGGTGAGCCACAATTCTCTAGAATTGAAGAGGAGATTAATGGACCAGAGACAATGGCTAATTCATCTCCAGGGCTTTGTTCATTGCTTGTCTTTGCTAATTTAATACTGTTATTTCCAAACTTAAATAAATCAAAATGAGAATTGGGCTAGGGCAGCACATCTCAAAGAGCTATGCAATCACAGTGTGGTCCTTCAACACCTTCACCTTTACGGGATGTATCTTGACTTGAAAATAATATTTCCCTTTTGAAGAGGTGTAAACAGTGGAGGAATGACATTTTTCATATTATTTCGATTAAGTCTGTCCATTGGTGGTAGGGAGGATGAAGAATAATTTAGCATATTTACAAAGAGATTGAAGACAGAAATTTTAAAAGGGTTTCAGTTTAGGGAGCTGATTGCTTACAATAGCTTAAAGGAGAATGAGTACAATATGTAGCACAGATAAAAGAATAAGCAGGTTTTTCTTAATGATAGCTCTGGAATCTAAAATGAAGCACAGTAGGCCAGGAAATCCTACAGAAGTGGCTTTTCTTGTTTGTTTGTTTGTTTGTTTTTTAAGATATCTCATATCTGTGGACTGATGAACTTTATTTTCTATTCTTGAGTGTCCCCATCTTTGAATCTGGGAAATTTACTTTGTAAGTGCTTTTTCAGTGAAGAGAAATAATGTTTTTTCTATCTTATTAAAAAAGAAATTAAAATAACTTTTTATTATACCCCGAATAAAAAGACTTTAACTAATATTTTAAGCATCAACAAACCAAGTAAGCAATACAAAGACAGCACATACTTAAAGAAAGGGCCCATGTAAAAGCTCTAACTCCCAGTCCTTCACCTTTTTTGAACAGAGTTTAAATTCTGGGTTGTGATCTTGTGAGCTGAACAGCTAAACTCACGTTTTCACACTTTTACATCCATTTGCATTGGTATATATATGTGTATGTATATATATCAAGCTCACCAAACTCTTTAAAAAATTTCTTATCTACAAAGCACCATCTTCAGAATAACATGGAAATATATGTTGATGTCCTTTAATTCTAGCTCATAAACATACTCCCTCACCATGCACAAATAATAGAATTGAACCTCAGTTGTTCCTTTTTTAACATCTAACAAATGTCTCTATTTTCTTGTTTACCAAGTCTAATGGTTATGCAATAACTGAAAATCAGTTAAAAGCAGTCTATCCCTAATGAAATAAAACATAATGATAATTAAAGTTTATTAGGTTTGTGAAGGACCTAACTATCTTGTCTAGAGGCAATTTCAAAAAGTTTTCAAGTTTTCTCCAGCATATGGCCAAGGGAAAAACAACCTCCGACAGCCACACAGAGAGTTTGTAACAAGTCCAGTTTTCTTTTTATTATTTTGTGCAAAGATTCTCATAAAGTCTTAGCTGCACAACTTGTATGTGTACATATATCTTTTTTCCTTTCCCTTTATCTAACGAGAGCTGCATGGGAATTGAATCTTTCTTTGCCACACTCTACCTTGAGTGTTATAGTCTCAAAGTATGTAACATTTTGAAAACCCTTGATCAACTGTGGTTTGATGATTCTTCTCTCATTCCTGTTTCCCTTTTATAATCTTAACTTTCAATTAAGTTTCTGTTCTTAAAATTTCCATTCTCAGGGAACATTCACACTTCATGAAAATAGCCATGTTTTCTAAGGGCTAATTGAAGCTCTGCAGCTTGTATTACATCTTTTTAGCAAGATGATAAAATTATTTTATTTTGGAAAGAAGCAATGGAGAATTCCAGTTATCAATTTTCCTATTAAATGAAGCTACATGTACTCAAAAATATATCCCTTCATATATGTGCAAATGGTTCTTGTACAGCTGATAAAACAAGAATTATCATGGTGGTAGATAAAACTATATAGAAGATATGAATCAGGTATGAAAACTTCCCTTTTTGGAATTTAATAAACATGATATGGTCTTTACAAAAATAACTAAAATAGAAAGCAGAAATATCCACGCATTTTGACAGGGACAAAAATACTATGAGATTTTAAAGTAAAACCATGTAATATATTTGGTACTTGCTAAAGGCTAGGAAATATTCTCAACGGCTTGACTAGAAATAATTTCTTTAAATTCTGACAACAACCATATTAGTGAGTATTATTTTTATCCACTTAGTACTGATAAGAAAACTGAGACACAGAAGTAAGTGGTGGATTCTGGATTTTAACTGAGACACAGAAAAACTAAGTAAGGAATTAACACAATATATTGTCTTCTTTATAATAATAAAATATAATAGTGATGCTAGTTATAAATAAAATCAAAGAAAGATGTGCATACTCAAGCCACAATTTTGTACACATTATGTTTTCAGATAAACTATAAAATTTTAAGGGAGTCTTTCCCTGGCTTGGAGTATGTGAGAAACAAAACACACTCGTTATCATTATCATGTATTCATCAGCAATTCTTTACTAATCTAATGAATGCTCTACAGTATTTGAATATACAGAAAACATTGTAGAAATTGGCCATATTAGCAGGGAAATTAAAAGGGAAAAAAATCTCTTAGTTTGTAGAAGATTCAAACAATGGAAAATACCTAATGGCCTGCAACACCAAAAATATGTGCATATGTGGAGAAAAATCAGTGTCCAAATGAGTTTTTAACATAAATAAACAGAATAGGCTAAAAATTATATTCACGGCAGGAGCATATGAATAACATAAAACTAGGAGGGAACATTTGAAACTCTCTCTGCGGAATTTTGTTTTCTGTGGGAAGGAAGTCATTCTTTAGCAACTAAACACGATTCACAAATGAAAAGAGTTGAATAGTACACTCCTTAGGACCAAACATAACACTATACCTCACTAACTCCACACACAAACTTACTAATGCTCAAGTTTGTCCTTCTATTATCTTCTTCTTCATGTATTTCAATATTTTTCCCAAGGTATCACAATAAAATTCAAGATGAAAAGATTGTCAACTGCTAATTATGTTACCAGCAATGGATCTGAATTAAACTGTTTAGTAAGTTACACCTTTCAAGGAATAATCAAAGAAATTTTGGCTCAGAGAAGGGAAATCTTTTCTCTCTAAGATCACACAGTGAGTAAATGATCCAGGAACTGACTAACGTTTATTTGTATTTAAAGAAACAGTTGCTTAGAATAAGAAGAACTCTAGTATTCTGTCATTCTGCACATAATCAGTAGAAACTACTGTTCCAACTTCTCTTTTTGATCTGTTCTGTTTCTAAAACTTAAACAGTTAAGCAGGAATCATGGTTTGTAAAATAGTATTTGGGATAAAATACATTATTTGTTCATTCAACAAAAATGTGGAATGTGGGCTGGGCACTGTGAAAACAAATATGTATGTAGGAAACAGTGCATTCAAACTGGGCAAAAGAGAAGAAATTGGCTAAGGAACAAAGAATGATGTAGTGCCCCCTAGCTAGTAACTGTGGAGAGCTTTACCCAGCCCTAGGAATTAGGGAAGCAGTCCCCCCAGTCCAGAGAGCACTGAATACAATGGGCCAGCTCTAAAGAGCCAGGGAATCAATCCCAGCCTAACTCTGTCTCCACCTTGTGATCTCCTATTGGTACCTCCCATCAGTTGAACCCAAGAAGACAGCCCTTGAAATACAGAGCAGAGTGGGAAAAGTATAGGTCGGACATGGATTAGATAAAGAAAGATATCCAGCACAAACATAGAGCTGGTGAAACATCTTTCTTTGGTAGCTTTTTGGATAATAGGAAAAGAGACATGTGAACAAATTAGGATAGCAAAGTATTATTGGTTCTATAATGGTATTGAACCATATAATTAAGGTTCTGTGAAGCCTTCAGTCTTCCATAGCCATCTTTCTATCAACCTATGCAACAAATCCACAAACCAAAGATACTGAAAGTACAGGAAGGACCCAGTGAAGAGGAATGAAAGAAAAGCAATAAAAGGGAGAAAGATAAGAACAAAGGGACATATAATGTTTATTTTCCACACAGAAAAATGGTAATAAAAACAGAATAATAAAAGCAACCCCCCAAAAAATTTTTCAGAGTAAATAGTATTTGGTTATTGGCATCTTAGCCTAGGGCTGAATATCCATACTCACCCACAAAGAAATTATCATTATGTGGTGAAAAGCAAACCTTTGCACACTGTTGGTGGGAATATAAATTCATACAGCCATTATGATAAACAGTATAAAGTTTTCTCCAAAAATTAAAAATAGAACTCCCATATGATCCAGCAATCCCACTACTAGTTATATATTCAAAGGAAATGAAATCAGCATGTCAAAGAGATATCTGCACTACCCTGTTCACTGTAGCATTATTCACAATAGCCAAGATATGGAATTAACCTAAGTGCCCATCAATGAATGAATGGATAAAGAAAATGTAGCACACATACACAATCAAATACTATTCAGCCATTTAAAAAAAGGAAATCCTGTCATTTGTGATGGGATGAACCTGGAGGACATTATGTTAAGTGAAATTAGCCAGGCACAGAAATACAAATACTGCATGATCTCATCATATGTGGAATCTAAAAATGTTGAGTTCATAGAAGTAGAGACTAGAATGGTAGTTACATGGGGCTGAGGTGGCTTGTGGGATGAGCGCTCCAGAGATGTCGGCCAAAGTACACAAAATTTCAATTAGACAGGAAGAATAAGTTCAAGAGATCTATCGTATCACATGGTAACTATAGTTAACAACATATTGTAGTCTTGAAAAGTGCTAAGAGAGTGGAAGTAAAATGTTCCCATCCCCCAAAAAAAACTATACGAAGTAACGTACATGTTAATTAGCTTTAGTCATTTCACAGAACATATATACTTCAAAACATCATGCCCATGTGGTAAATACATACAATAATACATGTCAATGTACAATGTAAAAAATACGTAATAAAAAAGAAAAAAAAAGAAATCATCATTGATCTACAGAATCATCAATATCCAGAATGTCAGAAAGGACCTCGAGGAAAAATCTCTCTCCCTTTCCTTTCTTCCTTTCATTCCCTCTTTTCTTCTCACAGAGATTTTGAATAATTGTTGTATAGTGTGCTCTTTATAAGTCAACAGGAATAAAATGGCAAGCAAAGTATACACATTCCCTGACATCATAAAAATGATATTCTACTGGGCAGAACTGACCTGAAACAAATTAACATAAATATAAAATGCAATATAGTAAACTCTACAATGGAAAAGTAGGGGAGCAACCTGAAGTAGTGTAATAGAAAACAATCAACCTAGTCGGAGGGATGGGGAATGGGGTGAATCAGAGAAAACTTTTTTGAGATACAAATGTTTGAGCTGAGAAGTGAAGTGATGAAAAAGAAGAAATAACAGCTAAATCTATGCTTTATGCTAAAGAATTTCAAAATCAAAGCATTTCTGTGAAATAACAGAGAATATTGATATAAGAAAGACATTTTGAATAGCTATATATAAATAAAAAGAAATACAAGTAAGTAGGAATGCACTTAACCTCTATATGTAAGCTTTATATGGGAAAAATAAATAATAAAAAAAAAAAACCTTGTCAATTTGTAGGAATAAAGAGGCCAGAATAAAAGGGTGAAATGCATGGTGAGAGATACTTTGTGGATATTTGTAATATATTCTCAAAAATCTCTACCAACAGTTCTAAAGCAAGTGGAAGATTTTTTACTTCAGTCAGAAATTGAAGCAATTAGTAAAAGTGTGAAATCCATAATCATTTGTTGAGCTGCTTTAAAAAGTGTTTATCATCACATTTAGTAAATTTCACTATCGTAATTGACCATATTCTTCTCTCACACATGGCAGGAGGAAGCACACATGCTCCTTATTGATGCCACTAGAAGGCACAGGCACTAAACCCCAGGAGCAAAATTTAACTTTAATGCATATATAGGAAAAATCACTTTACTCATAACTATGCACAAGTATAATTACTGAACAAAGATGAAATGGCATGCAATTAAGAGGAATACCCAGGGATCACCCACAGAATAGAAGAGACCAAAGGATACAGAAACATCTGCTGTTCAGGGAATAGCGAAATCATTCAAGAACAATATTCTCTTCTTGTCTCCTGTTGACTGCTCAGAGAACGCCAGAAATGCGTCCTTGTGAATTTAGATGAACTATCCCCTTCCGAACAGGCCTCTGTCCTCTTCATTCTGGTTCCATCCAGAGACCCTATAGTAGTATATGCTACTTAATCTACTTCTTCATATGCCACATTTACCTTTATAAGGACAAGATGAAATAATCATAACAAAAATATGGTCTCTATGTGTATGGCATTTCCAGCTTCTGAAAGTTGCGTCTTAGCTGCCACAGTAACAGGAAGTTAGGTCTAGAGTCACCAAGACCTTAGAAATCGACATGTTGACATGATGTGCACCTTGATTACATAATCTGCTATAAGAATAGGGGTCATAAGTCCAATTTTCTCAAGACAGTCTCAATTAATGTCCATTGTCTTGGTGTAATTATTAACAGTACCCACTTTCATTTCCAAAAGTGTACCTACTTAGATGATAAGTTGGGCAGTCACCCTATCAAGTAGGATGGTATAAGGATAGCATGCTGGGAGAGTTTGCTCTCAGAGAAAAACAGTGTTTTCAAGGGAATAACATTAAATTCTTATCAATGTGTCTACATTTTCTCTGTGCACTGCTTCTCAGCAAATATGAGTCTTACAACAAAGAGACAATAGATTAAAAATTTGATATTTGCCCTTACGAATTATATATAATGAGCAAACTTCCACTCTTACTTTGGGACAGTAACAGTTTTCCCCAGAAGCTTGAGAGATGAGTGTCATTCCCTAAAGTTCTTTGTCAAGATCTTAACCTATATCGGATCAATCTGGATCATTGTGCAGTTATGTTATTACACTTTTATATCTATTGGCTTATTTTCTCTCCAGGGTCAAAGATACTCTTAAAGTATACTAATACATGACAAGGAAGAGGTATGACCTCCTTATCCCAATGTAGGCTATTAGTATACTATGCTTTTATCTTCTTCACTCTGTGACACACAAATGGACTTACTGGAACACATGGGCATGTGAAGCAAATAACCATGGAAGAGAAAAACATTATAGCCACCTTGCTAGTTGCCTTTCTTTGTAGATTGTACTTGATTTTTGTCTCAATACACTTTAGAAATGTTCAGATTCTACATTGAAGTATTTGTGAAGATATTTTGTTACTCACATAAGATTTTCCTTGAGAACTAAGACCATACTAGCGTAATTCTTCACATAAGATAGAAGTGAAGGACAAGTGGAAAAGAATTTACTAAATGTACTTACATATCCATCCATTCTCTGTCATGAAAACCGTGTCTGTTCTCCTCCACCAAAAACTAATAAGGAGGTTTGAGGGAACTAAAAACTTATAATAAAGAGAATATCTGAAATGCTTTTTACTTCCAGCTTAAGAAAGAGTAGTTAAGTTCAATATAGCAGTCATGCTATAGTGCTTCAATTCAAAATGGAGATTTGAGGACAAAAATGTGATTTGTTTAAGTAACATAGTATTAAAACCTATGTTTGAGTTCCCCCAGAGAAATCAACGGATCGAATGTAAATGGAAAGAGTGAACTTAGTTTCTGCTAAAACATAAGCCAAAAAAAGAGTAAGACACATAAAAGCACAGCTAAAAACTCTCATCATGGGGGGTAACATTTATTTCTAGATAAATACGCTATGCTCTTTGGATTTGGTTCCAATACCTATTTGTGTAGATGGAAAAAGAGAGCCAACCAAATGTCCCCCTTCGCCACTTCAAGGAGTAACTGCTGGGAAGAAGCAATTACAGTCAAATTGCTTACACCTTAAACTCCAGGTGCTCTAGATGGATGGACAGTTCCCTACAGTGTGAGTCTACAGTTCTGAGACTCAGGGGAGTGGCAAGAGGCAAAGGCTTGTGAGCTGTGTTTTGTAGTGGAGAAAGCAGAAAGACCTTCAAAGTTAGAAGACAAAATGCCTGGTGGAATGGGTGATAGTCCTATTTGAACAACAAAAGCACATTTAAAAAAAATCATGCATTTGCCAGGGTAAAATGAAAATACAAAAGAAAGAAAAGATGTTGGAGGGGAGGAATATTATATAAATGAAAAGGATGAGTCATTGTATGTACAGGTTCCCAGTTGGACTGAGGGTTACATATTCAGCAAATGTTGATTGTGTAACTGTAATGCACAAGGCTTTACTAGGAGCCAGAGATGACTCAGACATAGAAGAAGGGACCATGCCCTCTTGAGTGGGTTCTTAGAAAAGAAAAGGATAGCTAGCCTGTAAATAAACAATATGGGAATATAAACATGCTGGTTGAAGGACTAGTTTGATAATAGAAATTGTCTTCAGGCAAATGTGCAGTGGTTTGAGAACTCTGGCATCGCACTCACTGAGTTTGAATTCCTGGTTCTACCACTTAGCAATTGTGTGACCATAGGAAGATATTTAAAATTAGCAAATGGGAATCATGGGAGCATGGATGAGCTTCATATGATTATGGTGAGCATTAAATTAAATAATGTGTATAAAGTATCTAGTACCCTGCTTAGTGTGAGTATTCAGATAGAAATAGCTATATTATTTGTCATGACTCTGCTCCTTTGTTTTGACTTTGTATTTCCTCAAGAGTGCTGATTTTATTATCTGGAAAGATGAAGATAATAATACCAACCCATCTTATAGCACTGTGGTAACAACACCTGTACATACATGTTTGTTAAAGTGTGTTGAGTGTCTAGGAAGGCAGGAAGGGATGTATGACAAATTGTATGCATGTTGCATGTGTTCAGATGAGTTATGTTATCGATAGGGGAAAACACATTAACACATTTAATGAATTTTTGGTAATAAACATTTCCCAATATTAGTCAGTATCTATTGGATAGAGATTTTTCTCCACCAAGATCAACTCCTATTTTACAATAGGTTTTAGTTGTTTGAAAGCTTTCTATGCAAATCTCTACTAAGGAAATCCCAAACCAGCCATGAGCTGGTATACCTTGCCCTTTAATTGATTTTCAGATAGAGAGCACTGCCCAGGGAGTCATGCAACACACACTCCTGTTGAGCCATTCTCCTTTATCTCTATTACCCTTGATGTGTTATCAGGAAACCTGTAGTGCTCTCACTCTTCAGGGGATCATTTTTTCCTTTGGGTGGAGATGGTAGGGTTTTACAGATAACTCAGTTGGGGGTTTTCATGGCCATACCTCTCACAATTACAAACTGAGAAGCAAAAACCCCTCTTGCAGCTAATATAATTCAGTTTTGTAAAGTCTAGCAAGCTCCTGTTTAACATAAGAGTATATTCGACAATATACTCTTTTAAATAAAGCACTTGTTTTTTTCGTTTTGTTTGTCAACACTCTGTTTGATGTTCTGGAAGATTTACTCAAGAGCAAACACTATCAGATACCTGTGGTTTCTCTGTACTACCTCAGGGGGGCTTCAAAACCTGCCACCTCAGATCTCAGTACTTCAAAGACTTTCCCCTGAAGCTGTGTTTACAGCATAAGCTAAAAAACAAGGTCCTGCTTGCTTTCACACACCTTTTGCCACATTAAAATCCTAGCTGCACCAAAATAACAACTCTTTCTACATCAGTTGGTGCTGAGTTTGGGGGTGGTTGACATGCATTTTAAGTTTTTAAAATCACAAATCACACGCCAAGTGCAAAAATGATCTAAGTGAACTTTTGCCAGATCTTATAGCCAACACTTTTCTCTTGATAGGATATGGCTCCACCTTATGGCAGGAAGTTACATAAGGGGAGATAGGAGGTGGAAGGCAATAACGGTGGCATGCATTTATTTTTCCTCTAGAACCATGCTTTTCCCTTCACTTCAATTGCAACTGCAGTTCTGCATGCCAAAGA
Source organism: Avahi laniger (assembly GCA_963575035.1). NCBI lineage: Eukaryota > Metazoa > Chordata > Mammalia > Primates > Indriidae > Avahi > Avahi laniger. The sequence goes on along the minus strand of CAUYSK010000353.1, from coordinate 11,232 downwards.
GGCAGGGGACAGCTCTTCCATTTGTCTTCCTTGGGAGTCTGCAAAAGTTTTACACTAAATCTAATTAACCACTGCTTAGAGCAAAAACGTTGCTAAGCAGACGAAGGATGGGTTTATAAAGCTTACACACAAAAAAATATGTACTTTGATATTCTGATTAATAATATTTTGTTAAATTTCTTTCTGAGACTGTATCACCTAATCTGTTTACCTATTTTCTGTCTCTTAACGATTTTTCCTCTTTCGTGGTGCCAATTTATACACAGTAGCTCCTAGAAACTGGGAGTCATTTACTATTGTCCTAAACAAGGAGGCAAGTGTTCCTTTAGACTCTTCAAAATTCTACCATAAATATTTGCTATTCTCCTACACCATCCTTTTACAGCTTATCCTGCATAAGGTAACAGTTGGCTAATATGTTTTTTGTTTTCAAACTTTGTCATTGAATACATTGGATATATTAGAAATATGTTAAAATCTCATAGGGAACTTATGAAATTTCTTCACATTCATTTTAAGAGCTCTATATATGAAATTTAAGAAAACAAAAATGAATGAATTTCCATTGCCATCCTTTCCATGTGTCAGTAACTAGGATAAAAAAATGGAACATTTTATCTGAATTAAGGTCACAGTTATCTTCAAAAATATTCACATCCCCAATTTACCAGTTACATTCAAATGATTTTCCCAAAGTCAGAGATTGTTCTATCTTGCTCCAACACTACTCCCCCCTTTTTTTTTTCCTACCACACCAGTTGGCTGAATCTTTGAGAAAATAGTCATAGCAGGTGAACATTTAATATCTTTCAATAGATAGCTACTTTGGCTACATGTTTTCCCAGAACAATAAAGTTAGAAGGAACCTTATCAGAACCTAAAATATCTTTAGCCAAATAACAGGTATTTATTGAGCATCCACCATATGGAAGATATTATGTTAACTGTGAAGGGGATATAAAGATAAAATGATACTGCTACTCTCCTTGGTGATAAATTTATTTACTTAACAAACATTGTGAAACAATTTTCATGTTCCTAGCAGTGGAAGGGAAGGTGAAGCTACGCCTGCAGGGGAAGGTAGATGTGTAGACAACTTCTATTAAACTCACTAACAATTATCACAATCACAAGACAAAGGACTCAACACTTTCTAGGTGAGAGGAACGGAAGTAGGAGCTTTGAAAGTGTTTCACTAGGGGAATTCTCACTGGAGCTGGATCTTTAAGGTGAATCTCTCAAATACCTTATTTTACATTATCAAGTATAAAATAAAATAGATTCATTCCACAGAAGAATTTAAATGGGATTATATACGAGTAATTTAGGTATTTTCTGTGGTTGCTATCCTAAAATATCTATATTAGTATAGCACGAATTTTCATCTTGTCAATTGTAGAAGGTCCAATAGCTTCTATATGATTTCTGCAAATTCCCAGGGTGCTCACAATCATCTCCTGGTCAGCTTTGAATGTAAGCTCATGTAGTTCATTTAGGACTCTATCTTGTGCGTGCAGCTCCTTCAAGACGTAGAATTCAGCCTTGTCCCTATTTCTATTGTGTCAATTACTCCCATGAGGAACTTGTGAATATATAATGCACTTTGGAGGTATAGATAGGTTTGCGGAAATTAGAGAAGTGATTCAATTTATAAATGATGATGATGATGGTAATAAATAGATGAAGACGATAATAGAGGTGTCTTAGGATGTTTTGTGTTGCTATAAAAGAATACCTGAGACCGGGTATTTTACAAAGAAAAGAAGTTTATTTGGCTCATGATTGTGAAGGCTGGGAAGCACAAAATCAGGCAGCTCATCTGCGGAGGGTTTTGTGCTGCTTCAGCTGATGGCTAAAAGTGGAAGAGGAAACAGACACATGCAAAAAAGACACACAGGAGAGGCTGGGCTCGATTTGTAACAACCTGCTCTCACAGGAACTAGTCCATTCCTGCAAGAGTGAGAACTTACTCTCATGAGAAGGATTTGCCCTATGACACAAACACCTCCCACTAGGTCTCACCTCCCAACACTGCCGTATTGGGAATCAAATTTCAACTTGAATTTGAGAGGGGACACACTCAACCCTAGCATTCTGCTCCTGGCTCCATGAAACTCAAGTTTTTCTCACGTACAAATTATAATCACCCCCTCCCTATTTTCCCAACAGTTCTAACCTGTTCCAACATCTACTAAAAAGTCCAGAGTCCAAAGTGTCATTTGAAACTCAAGGTAAGCTCCTTTCAACTGTGAGCCTGCAAAATCTAAAAACCATTGTACACAATGGTGCGATAGACACTAGGTAAACACTCCCCTCCCAAAAGGGAGAAATATACCAAGTCCATAACCCAGCAGGGCAGACATTAAGTCTCAAAACTCAAAAATAATCTTTCACTCCATGTGTCATTTCCTAGACACACTGGGGTGTATGTCGGTTAGGGCCCAAAGGCCTTAGGCAGGTCCTGCCCTAAGACTTTTCTGGGTGCAGTCCGTGTGGCTGCTCATTTTGGTTGGAGTGCAGCACCTGTATTTTTCCCAGGTGGGCACTGCATGCTGCTGGTGGCTTAAGGCTTAACCATTCTTGGGTTTGGGGGGCAGCAGCTCTGCTCCCACAGGTCCACTAGGCATTCTAGTGGAGAATCTCTGGCAGCTCCACCCCTGATGCAGGTTTCTGCCTGGGTTCTCAAACAGTTTGATATATCCTTTGAAATCTAGGTAGAGGATGCCATGCCTCCACTGTTCTTGCATTATGCAGGCCTGCAGAATCAGCACCATGTGGACATGGACACTGCCAAGGTCCTAACACCTCTGTCCTCTGAAGCAGTGGCCCAAGCCACCCCTGGGGCCACTTGAACCACGACTGGAATGACCAGAGCACTAAGATGCAGGCAACAGTGTCCTGAGACAGCCCTGGACAGAGAGCCTATGGAGATCACCCTAGGCCCGTCCCCCATAATCATTCTACCCTCCTAGGCCTCCGGGCCTTTTTTCCATTGTCCTGATGCGCAGCACTGGCTCCCTTTTATTCCTGCCAATCTCTTTAGCTGGGGGTCCTTGGGTGACACTCTTAGCACTCTCTCCTAAATGTGCCTTTTCGCTCTTTACATAATCAGATTGTGAATTTTTCAAAATTTTCTGCTCTGCCTCCCTTGTAATTATAAATTCTGTCTTTAAATTATTCCTTTGCTCTCAAATCTCAGCATAAGTGGCCAAAAGTAACTATGCAACTTCTTCTATATTTTGCTTAGAAATTTCTTCTGCCAAAAATCCTAGTTTATTACTCTTAAGTTGTGCCTTCCATAAAGCCCTAGGGCACGTACACAATGCAGCCAAGTTCTTTCCAACTGTGTAAGAAGTGTGCCTTTTACTCCAGGTCTCAATAAGATACTTCTCATTTCCATCTGAGACCTCATCGGAATGGCCTTCACTGGCCAAATTTCTGTCACCATTTTAGTCATGATTATTTCACCAACCTCTAAGAAGTTCCAGTATTTCCCTGGTTTTCTCATTTTCTGTGCCCTCACCATAATCACCCTTAATGTTATGTTTATATTATTACATGCTTTTTCTGGCCTGCTCCTACAAATTCTTTCAGCCACTACCTAGTACCCAGTTCCAAAGCCATTTTCACATTTCCAGGTATCTGTATAGCAATTCCCTACTCCTTAATACAAATTTTCTCCTAGTCTGTGTTGCATTGCTATAACAGAATACCTGAGACTGGGAAATTAATTTATAAAGAGAAGAAGCTTTTTTGGCTCACAGTCCTGGAAGCTAGGAAGTCCAAGATTGGGCAGCATACCTGCTGAGGGTCTCATGCTGCTTCAGCTCCTGAAGAGCAGAGGGGAAGCAGACATATACAAACACATATCAGAGGCTGGGCATGTTTATAACCCACTCTCATGAGAATTAATCCATTTTCACAAGAGGAAGAACTCTCTCACCAACCCCTCCACGGGAGGGTATTAATCTATCCATGAGGGATCCATCTCCATGACCCAACATCTCCCAGTATGCCCCTCTTCCCAACACTGCAAATCAAATTTCAACATGCATGTTGCTAGGGACACACTCAAACCATAGCAGATAGATAGACAGGTAGATGGTTAGATAGACAGACATATAGATGTCGACAGCTTCACAAAAATGCAAAAACTCTTTAAATTGAATACTAGATATTTTGTAATTAAAACTTTTCTGGGCCATTTCCAAAACACATCCTGTCGCCTGGTCGCTTCCTGCCAAACTGCTCATATTTTCTTCCCACTGCTTTCCTCCTCACCCACAGGAACTCCAAATTCTTCTTTGCCTTTTTTCAGGAAAATGTGGCAACCACTCCAAAAAGCACCATTTATCTTTACAAATTCATCCTTATCAAAGACTCTCAGGAGAACAAAAGAGCCTTTGTTTTACCACAAACTATCAGGTTTATAAGGTACCTATAGGGCTTTTTAAATAGCAATATTTCTTTTCTTCAATTACATATGAAGTGGTCACCACAGTGTGTAACATACACTAATCTCTTCGTAAATGGTAGACAATAAATTGATAATAATTTAGCAATATAATGAAATTATGTAAGAATTATGATGATAATAGTTAACATATGCATAATCCAATTGATATAATAAAATTTGTGTTATACATTATGTCATAGACTTATAATTTTTATTTTATTCACTAGAAGAATTAATTTATGTGACTTAAATAGTATTTTTAATGACTTAACATGATATCGAACATAGCACTTTAATTACACAGTTAAACACATTTGCTCCAAGAGTGATACATAAACTGAAAGTGATTACTTGCTAGACATAGTACAATAATAATCCTTCAAAATTATCGACAGGATAAATATTTTCATCTTGATAAATTGATGCATTACTAAAATAATTATTTATCAATTTATATGCTATAGAGGTGAACTAAAAAGTTATATGGAGTTTATCTTATTTAAAGAACCAAAGTAAACATTAGAAAGACATAGTATTTTTCCTTGCTCCTGTCTTTTGTTTAATCTCTTGTTAACATCTTTATTTTTACCCTGTCTTATGTCTTAACTTTTATATTGCACAAACTTAATTCATGTTCCAGGTCAATTCTAATTTTCATATGTTCTTTATCATTCTGCATACATTATTCATTCCATTTCCTTAACAATTATACCCTTCTTTTTGATGAAATTTGATATTGAATCATGCATTGCTCTGTAATTATTCAAAAATTGTCCCATGTACTTTAACAGTGTGGTTCTAACCAGTATGTAAACTCTAAGAGAGTATTTTAGTTCTTTGGTATCTACCTCTATAATACATGTGTTGTCTAGCCTTGCAATTGATAGCAAAACAGTACTAAGTGTACAATTTTGTATGTATTTGATACACAAAATAAAAAATTTTTTAACACAGCTTTTGAAATACCAATTTAGAGAATAGAAGAGAGGTTTTTTTTCTCAATAGCTCCCATAATATTTTGAGACTGCATATGCTATAGAACAGGACTGGCATATGATAAATTTTAAATGCCTATTTCTTGATTTTGAATTTATACTTAGAGCTCTGTCGTATCAGCCAGACCTCTCCATGATGTTCTCCCTCTATAATCTCAGAGGTCCAATTTTCTGAACCCCTGAGGAAATTATTCTCAGGACACAGCACTTCCGATGAAATCTTAGCATATTAGAGTCACTTTTCCAATTTAAAACCATGAAAGCAAAATAAGTAAGCATACAAACGAACAAATACATTGAATAATTCTCTCCACATCATGCCATTGTCTCAATTTGAGGAAACATTCGTTTTGCACAGAGTTTTAGTTAAATAAGTGGTTAACAGAGACAAAAATAACTTATATGTTTTAGCTTGTAGCTTAAATTTAAGAAAATTCTTAGTCAATAATCTGTTTAGACAACAAATTAGTCAATAATCTGTTAGGTACTGCATTCTATATATACTGTGATAAATATTTGACTATTCATATTGATGGAAAGAATTAAAGGCAGACCATTAAAATCAGTTTTATGTGGTTTGGAATACATTTTGATTCATGGATGTCAGGGTTTGTCAACCTCAGCACTGTTGACATTTTGGACTGGATAATTCTTTGTCATGAAGGGCTGTCTTTTACATGATAGGATGCTTAGCAGCAACCCTACCCTCTATATATTAGATGCCAGTAGCATGCCCCCTAGATGTGACAACCAAAAATGTCTTCAAACATTGCCCAGTATTCCCTGGAAAAGTGGGGAGCAAGTCACCTCTGGCTAAGAATCACTGATATATATAAGTTTGTTTTCTTTTTTAATTGAAAGATTCATTTTTGTCTTCAAAGGATAAAGTCATTCTGAAGACCTGACACAAGTTGACAGATTTCTGTATCTTAATAATGTAATCCAATAAGCCTGAACTACTTAGATGGTGACAAATTAAATAAACAAAAAATAAATTAATTCTGTTTCCCAAAAATCATGTGAAGAATTGTAAATATTTACTGAAGGTGTTTAAAGAACACTAACTGAAGTTCACTTAAAGGCTTTTAGGATTAATAATGATGGGATATGATAGATTTTGAGATATATGTCTCTTGCTCGGTAGGATTCTATTTAGGAATTTTGAGGAATCATGCAGCTCTCTTAACATAGAGAAAGTTATTAATATCTTTTCCCAGCTTCAAGATCCTAAGATAACTGCATAATGCAAGTATAACTCCAAAGTAGTTACAGATCCTAGCTATAGAGAGGACTAAAGTGATTAGTCCATGCAAGCTCAATAAAGTAAATTTATTTAAAATTTATTAAGAGAAAGTCCTGTTCTGCCTCAAGTGCTTTACTTCCATCAACTTCTCAGTTGCAATTCCATCTGAAAGTGTTCAACACACAGTTTTTCACACCTTAGAAAGGGTAACCTACTACTCTTCTCTAAAAATACGGGCCCAATTAATTGTTCATTTAATATACTTTCAAAGATTTCATATCTTTCTACTTGAGCAACAGAAGATTTGGGCTCTCATTGTAATTCTTTATGTGAAGAGCAAGAAGATTTTAGACTTCACTCTTGAAGTATTGATTATTATTGAACTCTTTTTAATCTAATTGAAAAAAAGTCTGTTGAAAATAGCAGAACTCTTCAGAGCTTTGATTAACTTTACATCTGCCTTTGGTTCTATGGATATGCTTTTTAAGCTCTGCGAGTTTAAGATAAATCTCCAATTATTAATATGCTTGAAAAATCTACATCCGTGGTATCATTGCCAGAGTCAAGCAAGACAGCAATTTAAATGTATAAGAAAAAAATGAGTCTTGGACTTTCTTTTTACTTTCATCTAGATTTTTTTTATATATATATACTTTTTAAAGGAATTGGACCATTGCCCACTTGCAAGAGTGAAGAGGAAAATAATTACCCTTCTCTATAATAAGGTCATGGTTTTAATATTATGGATCGTGACAGAACTTAGAAGAATTATGGACTTGATAGGTATCTATCAAGAAGAGGCAATAAACATTAATTGTGATGACAGAGGTATTTATTATTTTACCAGGGCCAAATAATTCTCTAAACTTTAAGTGGTTAATATTAACTAATTCTATGGAACAGAGTACTTGGTTCTGTACTTGTCAATATTTTGAATTTTATCAACAACATACTTATAAACACACCAAGAGACCACTGTCTTTATATTTACATGACCTATGATACTATTTAGGGGGTTTTTATTAGTGACTATGGTGGAAAATCATCATCGTTTTCTTTGATATTTCTTAATAATAGAAAAGGTCTTACTGTTTGCTTATTTTGTTTCCAAAACACTACTGTTACTTTTAATCACTATTATAGAATACTACTAGTATTAACAAATACAGCAATTAATATTTGCTGAGCAATTACTATCTGCCAGACACCTATCCATGTATCATTTCATTTACATTCAAGGCAATTTTTTGAGATGAGGATTAGCACCTTCACAAATGAGCAAACCAAGACTACAGAGGGCTTAAGTGTATAACTTGCCCAAGATTACACAGCTGAAAAGTGGTAAAACTCTGATGCAACCTCAGAAAGCTGACTACCAAACCACTGCACGTACCCTCACTACATCATGCTGACTGAGCTCCGGGTTTCCAGCAACAAATATAGGAGTGAATCATCCAGCATCCAACTTCTATCCAAAACCAAGTTTAGGGAAAAATAGGGGAATAAATGTAAATGCTACTTATCCACTGTTTAAAGTGTATCTTTGAGTCAAATCAGAACACCCAAAGGTCTCATTTTATTCTTTTTTTCAGGAGGGGACTATCTCAGGAACACAAGATTGGATTCACCATAATTCTTGTTCATCTCCCACTCTCATCATTAGGCTAGATATGGCTCGCATTTTGGGGTTAGTAAGTTGATTACTGTTTAATGTGGTGAGCTCCCTAAAATCAACTATCCACTAGGACCCTAGTAAAAATGTACATGTAATTAAAAAAAAGTAAACTGAATGGTAACAAAACCTTAACTTGTACCAATGTTTTCTCCATTTTTACTTGTTAAAGAATATTTGAATTGAGGTATAAATTACTTGGAGTGAAACGTACATATCTTAATTATAAATTTTGATAAGTTTAATTTGATAAATTTGGTAACATGCATAGAATGGTGAGATCCACGTGCTCAAAGCACAGAATATTTGCCCAACAAAATGTTTCCCTGAGCTCTTTCCTGGTAAATTCCATTCCCCACCAAAGAAACTACTCAACTGATTTCTATCACAATATCTTAACTTTAATTATACCTAAAACTTTGTAAAATATTTGCTCTTTGTGTATGACTTCTTTTGTTCAGCTTAATGATTTTAAGATTTGCTTATATTCTGTATATCAGTAATTTATTTCTTCATATTGCAGATTAGTATGCTACTATGTGAATATACCACAGTTTATTCATTTTCATGTAAATAGACTCCTGAGTTGTTTCCAATTTTTAGCTATTATTTGTAGAGCAGTAATAAATATTCTTTTATGAGGCTTTTTGTGGACAAAAACTTTGTCTTAAATAACACCCTAGCTGTGTAATTGTTAGTGTTTTACTTGTTAAGAAATAGCCAAAAGTCTTGATACTCCACATATTCCCCACTATTTGGCATTGCCAATCGTGTTAATTGCAGGCAACCTGTTAGATGTTTATTGGGGTCTAATTGTATTTTAATTTGCACTTCCCTGATCATTAAAAATGTCAATTATTTTTAGGAGCTTACTGGCCATTTTCACTTCTATTTTCTGAAATGTCTACTCCAGTATTTTACCATTCTCTTAATTACATTTTTGTTTTGAGATAATTGTAGATGCAGTTGTGAAAAAGGATACAGAAATCCCCTGTGTCCTTTATGCAGTTTCTCCCAATTGTAGCTTCTTGTAAAACATAGCATAATGTCACAATCAGGATGTCGACATGGATACAGTCAAGATACAGAACATTTCCATCACTACAAAGATCCTTCACATTGCCCATTAAGCCACATCTACTTCTAAATCCTGTCAACCACTAATCTGTTCTCCATTTCTGTAATTTTGTTATTTTAAGAATATTATATAAATGTAATTATAGGGTATGTAACCTTTTGGTTTTGGCTTTTTCAATTAGCGTAATTCTCTAGAGATTCATCCGGATGGTTGCATGTATCCATAGTCCATTCCTTTATATTGCTGAGTAGTATTTCATGGGATGAATGCACTCCAGTTCATTTAACCATTAACCCATTGAAGGACATTTGAATTGTTTTCCAGTATTGAGCTACTATAAATTAATCTGTTATAAACCTTCCTGCAAAGGTTTTTGGGTGAGCATATACTTTCATCTATCTGGGATAAATGCTCAGGAGTACAATTACTGGGTTAAATGGCACTTTCACACTAAATTTTTTTGGAAATTGCCAAACAGTATTCTAGAGTACCATTTGCATTCCCATCAGCAATATATAACTGAACCAGTTTCATTTCATTCTCTACAGCATTTGCTATTGTCACTATTCATAATTTAGTCATGTTGATAGGTATGTAGCAATATCTCATTGTGGTTTTGATTGGTATTTCTTTAATGACTAATGATATTGACCATTTTTTCACATATTTATTTGTCATCTGTATACATTTTTATGTGTAATGTCCCTTCGTGTCTGTTGCCCCCTTGATAATTGGATTCTTTGCTTTTCAACTCTTGAGTTTTGAGTGTTCTTTGCATATTGCGGATACCAGTCCTTTGTTGGATATGTGGTTTGAAAATATTTTCTCTGATTCTTTAGCTTGTCTTTTCATCACCTTAACTGGGCCTTTTGCAGAATAAAATTTTTCAAATTTGATATTGTTAAATTTAACAATTCTTTTTATTTCAGCATATTATGGGGATACAGATGATTAGGTTATATATGATGCCCTTTCCCACCCAAGTCTGAGCTTCACGTGTGTCCATCCCCTGGGAGGTGTGCATCACACTCATTGTTTGTGCATATGCCCGTCTTCTCCTCCCCCTTTTCCCTCCCCCTGCCCAATATCCAATAAATGTTATTCTTATATGTGCACTTAAGTGTTGATCAGTGAAACCAATTTGATGATGAGTACTTGTGCTGCTTGTTTTTTCATTCTTGGGATACCTCACTTACTAGAATGTGTTCTAGCACTTTCCAGGAGAATTCAAGAGGTGCTATATCTCCATTGTTTCTTAAAGCTGAATAGTACTCCATGGTATACTTATACCACAGTTTATTAATCCACTCATGTATTGATGGACAATTGGGGTGTTTCCACATCTTTGCAATTGTGAATTGTGCTGCTATGAACATTCAAGAGCAGATTCTTTTTCATAGAACAACTTTTGTTCTTTTGGGTAGATGCCCAGTAATGGGATTGCTGGATCAAATGGTGCTTCTACTTGTATCTCTTTAAGGTACCTCCATATTGCTTTCCACAGAGGTTGTACTAGTTTGCAGTCCCACCAGCAGTGTATGAGTGTTCCTATCTCTCCACATGCACATCAACATTTATTGTTTTGGGACTTTTTGAGAAAGGCTAGTCTCACTGGAGATAAGTGATATCTCATTGTGGTTTTGATTGGCATTTCCCTGATGATTAGAGATGTTGAGCATTTTTTCATATGTTTTTTGGCCATTATTCTGTCTTCTTTTGAAAAGTTTCTGTTCATCTCCTTTGCCCACCTTTTGATAGGGCTGTTCGATTTTTTCTTGCTGATTTTTC
>CAUYSK010000352.1:0-26875 GCA_963575035.1 Avahi laniger | reverse complement strand
TTTATTAATATAAAGAAAAGAGGTTTATTTAGCTCATAGCTCTGCAGACTGTACCGGAAGCATGGCACCAGCATCTGCTCCTGGTGAGGGCTTCAGGAAGCTTTTATTCATGGTAGAAGGTGAAGGGTGAGCAGGTATGTCACATGGTAAGAGAGGGAGCAAGAGAGAGAGATAAGGAAGGTGCCAGCCTCCTTTTTTTTTTTTTTTTTTTTTTTGAGACAGAGTCTCACTCTCTTACCTGGAGCGAGTGCCGTGGCATCAGCCTAGCTCACAGCAACCTCAAACTCCTGGACTCAAGCAATCCTACTGTCTCAGCCTCCCAAGTAGCTGGGACTACATGCATGTGCCACCATGCCCGGCTAATTTTTTCTATATATATTTTTAGCTGTCCAATTAATTTCTTTCTATTTTTGGTAGAGATGGGGTCTCTCTCTTGCTCAGGCTGGCCTTGAACTCCTGAGCTCAGAAGGATCCACCTGCCTCGGCCTCCCAGAGTGCTAGGTCTTCCAAACCTTTAAGTAATTTTCTTTTCATTTGTGCTATTTGTTATCATATTTTAGTTTTTTTCAATCCTTTTTTTGTTGTTGACATCAGAACACTGAGAGTCCTTATTTCTTGAATATTTTATAGCCTCTTTTTTTTTCTATTTTAAAGATATGATATGGTCTTATCTCTCTGAGGATACTTAAAACAGAATTTAAAAGATTTTTTTTTCTCCATCATCTTTGATATTTCTAGGTTCCTCTTTTATTTTGATTACTTTGGGCTTCAGTTTTTCTAGACGCTTTCCTCAGGCCTTTGGTGGCCTTGCTGCAATTGCTATCTAAGAGTGAGACACAAAAATGCTAATCGAAAGTCTGCAAATGACTGGTGAGCCACATTGCTGGAGGATCTCCAACTTCAGGATGTGTAGGTGTTCCTCTGGGGCGGTTAGTTCACAGGGGAGATGTGTGCCTGGCTGCAGCATTCTAGGAGAGAGTGCGGGACGATGACCTTGGGGCGGCTCACAGTTCTCTCTGTAGGTTTTCACTTATCTTTGGTTTTCAGGTACAGTACATCCCTGAGCTCCAAGTCCTTCTCTTTTACTAGCTGCAGAATAATTATCCAGTTTCCTGCTGGAGCAGGAAAGGGGCAGTCACCCAGCCAGGAGGACCTAGAGAGAGGATCCAGAGACCTCAATGCCTCTTTCAACACGTATTACCAACATCTGTGTGCCGTCCATGTGGTTCCCTACTTTTAGAGATTCCTGCTGCCTCTAATTCCTGGAGTTTTGGGATATGAAGTCTCCAGCTTCAGGGCTGCCTACTGTCAGCTTCCTCATGTGTTCGTTACACCGGTCTATTTGTCTTTGGTCTTTTTAGAGTTGTAGGGCTGTGCCTTCGTACCCCTTTCTTATTTTTTAGTGGGATTCAGGAGGGAGTGGTGGTACCCATAGCAGTTTCATCTGTCACATTTTCGGAGGAGCTGCTGTAATGTTGAAATTCTCTTTCAAAACAAGGCTTCTCTCTTTTACAGTCTTGGGTAGTTGAGGGTAGAGAGTGGGCCTCTCTTTCTGGATTCAAAATCTGGTGATCATGCTTATGTGTTTGTAAAACGGTCAGTTAAACTGCTGCCTGCTATACCATGAGATACAGATGTTGTGCCTCCCTGGGCTAGAATATTGGGGAAATGGGAAAATTTAGGATGTAGAATGTTCTGCTCCTACATGAAGACTTTGGTGATACCCTACAAGAAAGAGAAAAGACTGAACTGAGAGTAGTCTATTTTTTAAAATGACACACAAGAGTTAGTTTTGTTAAGAGAGCAGAACTGGGTTGGCTGGCAGGTTTGCTGATGAGCTTAACTCTTTGTCTAGGCTAGAGCCTGAAATCTGTGTTGGTTGATTTAAAAGCCAAATTCTCTTTCTAAGGCAACTACAGACAGAAAGCTGGATGTTACACAGGAGATAAAATGGTCAAAAAAAGAAAATAGCCTGAGCCCTCAGGATCTCCTACATTCCTCTCATTAAGCGTTTCCCCCTGCAAGGTGATCATGTCTGATAGTAAAAAGTATGAAGGGCAGGTGTGTTTCCTTGCCCAAGGCTACAATTTCTGATTGCCTCAAAGCAGAGGTCATTAAAGTGAAAGCCAAGGACAGGGCCCAGGAGCTTGTGGAAGGGAGACTGGAGTCTCCAGGAGCAAAGTCTATCCAGAAACCAAATAAGCCAGGAGCTTATTAGGTAATTGCAGAACTGGGTTGCCAAAGACACTCCAGCTGGCAGAATATATATAGTTTATGACCATGTGGCCCTTGAGACAGTCCTCAGGTCTCCCCATCTGTTGGCGCAAACAGCAGGTTACTATCCTTATCCACATCTTGGGAAGCAGCTCTTGATCCTCATCTGTGGGATATGTGTGGATATGGAGGACAGTGGACAAGGAAGATACTCCTTGTGGGTGTAACCACAGGACTTTGGAAGACAGAGGACCAAGAAAGTCTTTCCAGAGAGACCTAGGGTTGCCAAGTTTGCTGATGAAGAACAAACTCTTATATCCAGCCAGAGAGTGCTGACTCTTTCTGCCTGATTGGGTCTGATTTGTAAGGTGGACCAGGAAGCTCCTTGTATTGTTTTCCAGCCTCTCTCAATTAGTTTATTATTCGAATTTTAAAAATTACCATGATTGGGTCCTTATTGACTATTGTATATTAGGTAGTTGGAAATAAATAATTTATCTTTTAGCCACACATTGCTGAATCTTAGAGAACTTCATCAGGACCTAAGAAATGGATAACATGTCACCCAGAGGTCCTGGACTTGGAACTGGGTGCAGAAACTAATATACCATACGAAAACAAAAGCAGCACAACCCAAAGGACACCTTGCATGTGAGGGGCAGTTGGTGATTGATTCCCAGTAGGGGATTTGGAGATAGATGGGCCTGGGTACAAATCTAAGGTCTGTCATTGACACTGTGCACCCTGGGACACATTAACTTATCTAAGCTACATTTTATTCAAATATGAAGTGGGGATGATATTAATCCCTATGGCATGGGGTTGACATGCAGAGGACAGGAGGCAGCGTATGTGAAGACTTAGCAGAACACCTGGCCTAGAGGGTGGTCACCGGTGGCTGCGTGGACCCTGACTCTGATGAAGATGTCACTGCAGACACAGGCACGGTGCAACTAGGTGCTGATGATGCTGGGAGGAAAATGAACCGGCCTGGGGCCCTCAGAATCAGGCTAAGGTTTTCTCAGCACGCCAGTGCTTCTCCCTTGGGGTCCTTTCATTTACATGTCTGTTTCTTATATCAAACCCTGCACTCTGCCTGAGAATCACCGTGAAGTTTATAGCTTTCTCATCTCAGGGCCTAACTTAGTGTTCTCTATAATAGATGGTCAGTAAATGCTTTTTGAATAAATATCTATTTATCATTAATTTCATTATTAAGCCAATATTCACCAAAAAAAAAAGTCTTGGATTTTCTTAGCTGCCAGTTTATATTTTAGAGAAATGTTGGATGTTTTATTCTCAGACATAATGGCTAAACTAACAAATAAAAAAGTCATTGAAATTCAGTCTGGTTGTATGTGGGAAAAATCAGCCATTTATTCCCAAGTAGGTTTCTACACTGTTGGAGAGAAATGGCATACATTTTCTATGGAATAAAAATAATGTGTAAAATATTCTTCATTTTGTTTAGATCTGTTGCAGAATTTGGCCAGTTTTCAAATGGAGAAGAAAAATCTGATGCATTGCTTTGAAAACCATTTGCAATGTTTCAAAAATGGTATAAAATATTAATATTGTTAATTTTAAAATGACTTTTGCAGTGTATATTAAAATATGAAATAAATCAAAATTTTAATCCAATTAAAAATTATTTTAACTTGAGGCATACTTTTTGTCTGTTATTGTGAAGGGCTCATATTTCATTTTGTAAGAAGACTAATTTTTCCTCAGTGTAGGCAACCTTGGATCACATGAGTTTTAAAATGAAGCAATTTATAAATACATGTACATGCATATATGTGGATAGTTTTTAACATATACGATGCAGCCCATATATAAATCAATTATCTTTTTGTAAATTATGTTATATACAAATTCCTTTTCATGAAAGAACCGCTCTAACAAATTTCTCATGCTGTACTTTTCATACTAGGATATTCTCACCCTAGGGATATACAGTAATGTGCCCAGGGTGTTGTAGCCTCAGGTTGAATATGACACATAGCCTTTCTACCTGGGGTGTCAACTTTACTTGAAATTTTGTTTTGGAGAGATATGAGGGCTGAGAAATAGAGGTTGAGGGGCTATTTTAACTATTTCTTAAACGGTAAATAATTACAAAAATTTTATAATAAAAATAGAAATATTATGAAATTGGATAAAAATTCTCATGGATTTTTTAAAATTAAAAATTGAGACTTTGAGAATATATCTTGCTTGCTAAAAGTAGAGCTCCCAAACTCTATGGGATACATTTCCCCCTACCTACATTTTCTCCTCTACCATTAGCGTTAAAGTTTTTAATAAACTTTACCATAAAGGGTTAATTTTGTATGTCTATTTTAATGTACATATTTAGCAGTGATTTAAAATGTACATATCTTCAGTTGATATAAGATATTCCAGATGAGGGGCTCAGGTGAACACCCCAAAAGTGAATGTATCTATGTATGAGTACCTTTGTATTTGTTATCCTCTCTCCACAACTGAACCCCTTTTCCCTCAAAAAAAAAAACGGTTTATGATTTTCATCAGATCCATAAAGGAATCTATGATAAAAATAACATTAAGAACTCATTGATTTAAAGTTGTCCTTAAATTTTGTCATTCACAGATTGAGGCATCTATGGGAAAATGGTTTCTTTCCATTTGTGGATTTTTATGATTAGAGACTCAATGTCAGTTTGTGTTTCTTTGCACATTGTTTGTTATTTGTCTACCACATCTCCTTCCACTAGACTGAGTTCCGTGAAGGGTAAGGACTGTGTCTTATTCAGCTTTAAAGTCCAGGCATCTAATACTATGCCTGGCTCAATAGTATGTGTTGAGTTGAACTGAATACCAAACACACTCGTATAGTTCCCCCAAAGCATTGTCCTTGTAACCAACAGAACATTCTGTTGCACATTTGTTTGAACTTAAATGATTCAATTATCATGTTTACTTGCTAATGTCATCCTATCAATTGTGTTTTAGAAATGGATGTTTTGAAGAATAGCTTCTCCTTAACAAGACAGACTCCAGACAAAGCAATAATCTGTCTTTACTCAACCCAGACCTAATATGTTAATTCTGATTTAATTTAATTTTCCTCTGCTCATGGCACTGAAATTTTCAAATGGTTCATTTGGTGCTTAATTATCAGCTAAAAATTTCACCCTATCTAGAGAGAAGCCATGCTGTGTCAACTGCAGATCATTTATCTGGGCACATTTCTGCTGTTCTCACTATGGCTGGGCTTTGTGTTATTCAAGAAGAAATGTTTCCATCTGTGACTCTAATTTGGAGATAACTGATATATTTTAGAAAGTATTTCTAAGTATTTCAGGGCTAAAAGCCATGTCTTCTGACTTCATGTCTGTATTTTGTAGTCCGTAGTGTATGGCTTCTCTCTTAAACGGTCTCGGCATAACAGCGACACTAGCCAAAGTGTCAAGCAGACTTTCCTTTTATCAGAAGGGAATTGTGTACTGATGGAAAGGATTTCTGACTCTTCAGTGTCAATGACAACCAGACTCATTAGTCTATTCTTTTTTTGCCAGAATGATGTAATTTCTTGCTACTTCTTACCCGTCCTGGGTTAGTTTCCTATTGTTGCTGTAACCGCAGACTTACTGACCTAAACCAAATGCATTATCTGTAAGTCAGAAGTCCAGCACTTGTCCCACTAGGCTCAAATCAAGGTGTTGGCAAGACTGCATTCTTTTCATGAGGTTGTCGAGGAGAATCTGTTGTCTTGCCTTACCTTCTAGAGACTTTCCATTTTTCTAGGCTCGCGGCAGCTTTCCATCTTCAAAGCCGGCAATGGAAGGTTGAACTCTTCTCAGGTTGCATCACTCTGACCTCCTCTTATGCCTCCTTTTTCCGCTTTTAAGGATTGTTTTCATCACATTGGGCCCACCTGTATGACCAGGGCTAATCTGTCTATTTTAAGGCCAGCTGATTAGCAACCTTAAATTCCCCTTTGCCATGTAACATAACATATTTATAGGTTCTGGAGGTAGGACATTGATATCTTTTGAGGGGATAGTATTCTCCCTACCACCCTCCCATTGTCTTTTTCTTCTAACTTTAATACTTTTATTTCTCTTTCTACTTCCCTTATTTCTTCCCTGCCACTCCTTAGTGTCTTTACTTGTCCATTTATTATGTTTTATTTATTTTAATTTTATTAATATTTAACATATACCTATATAGTGAATGTTACATAAATGTATATATGCAGGTACCAGAAAAAGCTCTTTAAAAATGTTATTCGTCGCACTTTAATCTTCATAAGAACTCTATAAAGTTGTCCTAAGAAAGGCACTATTTTTGTTGGTCCCAGAGAAAATAGTAATTTGTCTAATTAATGCTTTCAACAATCAATACAACCCTTTCTTAATTGTAAATTTTACTTATGATTGAAAGAAACTAATAAAACTACAGAAGCAAGTGGGAGAAAAAAGATGGTTCAGTATCTTCTGTGAGGTAGCTACTGTTGTCTTCATTTTCCTGAGTCTCAATAGTTAGACTTTCCAAGGTCAGACAGTTAGTAGCTGATAGACAGTTAGGACACCAACACTTACAACTTTCATATCATACAACACTATCTTGCCTGATGAACATTTATAGATTTGGTTGTGCATCGCTGCCGTTCTTTCTCTTTGTTATTGATTGGTTACTTTTTAAACATAGTGGGTATATTACATTTTGGAATATGTTTATTAAATTTATTTTCTCTCTTGTGGTGGTTAGTGGCACACACCAACCCTGAACTGTCCTCTATTACAAAGATGTGTTCTGTTTGTATTTCAATTTTTATCTTTTGATGTTACTTTCACACTGAATATTTCTGTTTAATGAAGGTCATTGCTTGTGAACAGTGTTGGTTTTCTGGAACACCATCCTATGAATCTCTGTGATTAGCCTGTTGATTGAGATATTATGTGAATGTCTGTTTTGCTGTCTCTCAGAGATCTTATGGCATGATCTTTTGGCTTTATTTCTTATGATTTGCTTGTCCACCTATAAATAATAAGGATAGAACAGGAAATTCTTTTCTCAATTATGTGAGCATCAGATTTTGAACAAAGTAATACAAAATGGTCACATTTTCTAGCAAAATTAACTTCAGGCTTCATGTTGAAGAAACATTTGGTTTAGCAATAATATCACCCACAGCACTGATGAAGGCAGCATTGAAGAAAAACACTAGATTGAGGGGTGCTAGAGACATTTGTCTTTGTTTTGTTTTATAGATATATTTGTGTTGAATTAGGCACCATTCAGGAGAAATCTTCCTTAAAGTGAGCTCATAGTTCCTTGTTTTTCATAAGGCTATCATCAATCTTTGAGAAGTACAATTTCTTAGAAAACAAAACGTAGCCTCTAGCAATTTACCTGAACTATTCTTATTCCTGTTGCTGTTTCAGGGCATTGCTGTTATCAGACTGGACAGCTTTTTTCTAAGGCATGCTTGTCTTAGTGATTGGATTAATTTTTAAGTGTGTGTGCATATATCTAGTGCCCAGTATTATTTATGAGAATAGTATGAAGATATTATTACATGTTGCTAATGGATTTCAAAAACCATTAGTTGTGTAAGAATTTTATTTGGCCAGCAGAATCCATTTTCAGCACACCCATATTTATCATTTACATTTTCTCTTGTTCCTTTCATGTGTACTAGAGGACAATGTTGTATCATATTGTTCATTTGTACCCTATGTGGAGAGAGTAAGGTATACTTGATTACATATCTATGGTAAGTAATTCTTTGTTGGAACCAGTTGTGCTTGTAACCATATTAAATATTACTTAAAAAATAATAAAGCCAAGAAAAATAGGTACTATAATTCTGTGTGTATATTCCTGCTAGACAATTAGAAATATGCTAAAGTTTGAGCACATTTTGCACTGACTGAAATACACTAAGGCTGGACAGTGAATCAGCCTGAAAGGCAGTGTCTCTCAGAGGGCCCTAGTGATCCCATCACTGATATTAACAGTCTTGTTCAATCTCTTCCCCTAGAGTAGCTTTCTTCTATTAATAACATATAGAATATGGTCACATCGAGGGGATGGCACTTTTATGATTAGGTTGCCTTCTTTGGTTGTATACCTTGATGGACCAAGCTGTCATGTTGGAGAGGGCCCCATGGCAAGGACCTGAGGGTGACCTCCAGCCAACAACCAGTAAGAAACTGAATCCTGCAAATAACTACATAAGCTGAACGTGGGTCTTTCCTTAGTGGAGGCTGCGGATAAGACCAAAGCTCACTGCAGCCTTGGAGTGGCCCTGAAGCAAAGGACCCAGATAATTGTGCCTGGATTCCTGATCCACAGAAACTATGAGATAATAAGCCTGAATTGTTTCAAGCTGCTAAATTTTGTGGTAATTTGTTACGCAGAATAGATAATGAATGCAGCCTGCTTTCCTGAATTTATCTGCCAAAGCTTCCATTTTGTCATGAAACATATGGTGTTGCCAACAAAAGCATGTTATGGTTGACCATTTCTCCCAGCCACATTTATACGTCATGCTGGTCTTTTGTTGCTTCTTTTAAGATCCAGGCTTGACGAAATTATCATCGTTTCCTCAGTCATTGTTCAGAAAATTGAATTTCATAAATGAAACTAGTAGCCTGATGAAAAGCATCCTAATATACACATTCCAACATTGCAATCTGGGAGATTTTTTTAAAAGTTTTATAGCATCGGATCACCTAATATTTGGAATATATAATAAATTCCTTCTTTCTGAATGAACCACAGTTAACATTAATAGAAATTAATAATACAATCAGAAAAGAAGTTGGGCAGTGATGGCATATTGTTTTTGGCCTTAGAATTCAGAGGAACAGAACACATTATACATGTTCTGTGCTTAGGAAAAATTCTGCTCTATCCTTTGCTTCCTTTTGCTATATCTTTCTGTTCCCAGTCACCCATTAGACCCCAGTTAAATGACACTCTCTCCAGGTACTTTACCTGACTGTCCCTCTTCACTCTACCCCTTCCACCGTAGCTAGGCTGGATGCTCCCACTGTGTGCTTTGCATTCCGGAGAACTCATGCTGAAGAGTTGTTGCTCACTTACTGACATTTCCCAGTAGGCTTCAGGCCAATTAAAGCAAGGAACATAAATCTCCTATTCATCCTGTATCTCTAGCACCTAGCATACTCTTTGGCATAGAGTAAACACTCAGTAAACATTTGGTGAAGAAATATTTATTTCTTTATTAGAATTTATTAATATTTATTTCTTTATTAATATTTATTTCTTTATTAGAAAGTTCAAATGCCAGTAATAAGAAATCAGAGAATTCTTACCAATGGAGTCAGCAAAAATGTAGGAAGAGGTGCTTGCCCTGGAAAATCTACATGGAAAACCACTAACTCTTGCTTTTGTTCAGTATTATTGCAGCACTCTGCTGGAAAATGCAAAGGTGTTAGGTATAGATTCTGCAAGAGAGAAGGCCATCTAGGAAGGTGTAACATTTAAAATCCATTAGAGTCAAATTGAAGTCCTATTATTGTAGTTTCAATTACTCCACATTGGGAGGTGTTGGCAATTCACATAACACTGAAAACCGTGGGTTATATCATATTTAGAAAGTCTGAGGGAATGTGCCTCAAAATACTTCAGTATTTGAAACAGTACTGATCAATGACTCACCATGTAAAATGAAACTTAACTCTGGCGGTGTCATAAATGGCAAATATGCTTTCTATAGCATTTCTTTCCCCAAAGAACTGTTTGTCAACGTTACTGAAACCAAAATGTGTACTTACGGATTCCGTGAAAAAACTGCTCAATGTTGTGTTGTAAAGGTGCCCTCACAGAGGAACTTGAACCTGCCCTCACAAGGACTGCAGGCATCTATTTTGCTACTCAGAGAACCAGCATGCAGGACCGTTGGAATAGCCCGGCTCCAGAAAGATCTCAACTGATTTCCCAAGCACGCTTCAAAGTTGTAAGCACTTCCTGGAGTAGCCAATCTCTTTTCATCTCCATCTCTGTAGGTCACACATGCTCTTGAAGGCTGGACTTTTTGCTCAAAAAGGAATAACAGTGAAGAAAAGCCCGATAACTAATTAAAGTGTCCTTAGTCACATGTGGCACCGAGTTTTACTAATCATGTCACCAGTGAAAATCAGGGATGTCTTGAAAACAGACAACCAACAGGTAAAGAGATTCTAGTTTGGGTTTTACAAAATTAAAATTTGCTGACAATTTATATCTTGGAATGCTCTGTATCTGACTGACTAGCGATATTCTAACTGTAACACTTCCCATAAATAGAAATTTGTAAACTCATATGAAAGATTTGATTTCACTTGCAATCCAATATTTGACTCTAATGTTTTTTCTGAATTTGCAATAATCACAAAATATTAGCATAATTTTCAGTTAACGTTTTCTGAGTTATTAGTAGAGATTGGTCTGCTGAGTTAAAGTTAAAAAGGAAAACAACCTGTTCTCAGGTTGTTAGCTTTTCTCCGTAATTTGAAATAAGCAAGTCAGTGGTCAAGTGTTTGTGTGTTCTACATTACATTCTTCTTAAGGAGGTTATTGTGTTTTTTCATATGTTTATTTGCTTTAGGATGATATTGTTCTTTGCTTAAGATTATTTTTGTCCCTTTCCAAACAATTCTCTCCAAAAGTGCTGCATAACATTTTCAAAAATTTAAATAGAATGTCACAACACCTTCTGAAAAAGAAAATATCCAGGAGTATCATATTTCAGCCCTGTGAAGATTGAGAATATAGAGATTCACTCCACTTCTGAAAGTATTTTGATGGTATAGCTTAATGCAAATCTTGGCTTGCCAGTCATCTTTCTTTCAAGCAAGTTTGTCTTTCAAATATGTGTTGTTGGGCTTTATTGCAACATAAGGCAAACATTTTAAACACTTTGTTCTTTTCAGTTCAGCAGAAGTAAAAGAGGAAGAGATCATTTTTACAAAGAAAATATGGTTAAATTGTTAATGTCAACACCTTGATATATTTATGAAGCAAAGATTAGGAAGAATCTATTCATATGTAAACCAATTAATGTTTTTGGTGTAAATGTTGACTGGAGTTATTATAGGGAATACAGGAAATTAATAAAGTATTTATTTCAAAGGAAATCGTACGACCCCAGTTCAGATGGTATATGAAGTAAACATGAAACTCTCTCTCCTTAGTCATTGACTAAGGCACGGAACGTATCTTACACTTGCTTCTAAAGGTCATACCTGGGTATTAGAACAGAATATTTTGCAAAGTCCTAAGTGTAGGCTCCAAACCTGCAGAGTCCCAACAATCCCAAAATTTCCTTGCCTGGATTAACTAGTCTTCTTGTTCCTGCTGTTCATATGAATCTTGCAGCTACATTAAGTCAGGCCACTGAAATTGCGTTGAAATAAATCCAATTTCCCAAGTCTATTGTTTTTCATCATGCTCACAACAGATGTTGAGTCTTGAAAAGGTTTGAGCTGAACATATCAGCGGTTCCAAGTTAAGCACAGAAAAATCCAGCTTACATGATATCGTCATGGTTTGTACTCTTATAAATCCTGTAATGTTTGGTGTGAGATGATTCCTCTGGTGTTGATCAAACCTGTTTATAAATCTGGCATTGTGATAAGTCACTTCGGAAAGTCTTGGCATAAGATTTGTCCGTAAAGCATAGAAAAGGGTCTTCTCAAGCTGAAATAGCATCTATATGCAAGATATGTTTCTAGAATTAGAATCTATAAAATGTGGGGTCTGCAAGTCTAAACTTATATGCTTATTTTGCTTTCAGTATAAAGTGCTAGATGTTCTTCTATTACAGATAGAGAAGGAAAAAATTGACACTAAAGAACTCTAGGAAATAATGAACCTTTTACTTCACCTAGTTGTTATTTTGGCTTTCCTTCCTTCACCTGGATATAATAATTAAATTGAAAATCCTTGGAGGGTGTTTTAACACCTGCTAGTATATTCCCTTAGTGCAACACAATGAAGAGGGAGGGTTTGTAAGCTTCTAACATTATTAAAAATCAATTTATTAGTTGCATTGTGGCTTTCTCGTTTTCCTGGGTCTCAAAAATGCTCCCCATTGCTTCCTCCTTATCCAGTTTCATCTTGAAAATTCTTTCTCAAATATTTCAGAAAGTGGATTACTTTTGAAAGTAATTAAAAGGAAAAATTATTTGGGAAGATTTTTTTTCCTAAGCTATGCCAAGATACTGATACCTTTCAGTTTTAACCTTTTTCATTTATAAGTATGTTTTTATTTGTTTCTGTAATTCTAATTTCCACTTTCCCTGGTTTAGGGGATAATTAAGTCTTTTGTTTAAAGGTCAAGTGGGATTAAGGACAATAAATCAAAAATAATGAATTATGACAACAATGACTATTCTCTCTTATATTTTTTCATCATATTATTAAGAACTTGAATGCAAGGTTTTATTTGGTTTAATTTTAAAAATTAATTATTAATATTTCTATTAAAATGAGATGTTATAAAATAAAAATGTTAAGCATTTCAACCAAACTGGGGAAGATGACAATCTTTTAAACTATAAGAATATTCAGGATAATGGAAGAAACCAAACTGATAAATACTGAGGATTTATAATATCTTCTACCATAATATATTTTTAAAGCTAATATTTATTACTGCAGACAATGAAATTACAAAGGAGAAAGAAATAATCACTATAAAATGGAGACTGTGAGGCAAAATTGTTACTCGCAGATGGTATAATTTCACACCTGAAAAATCCAAAACAATCAATTATCTAGCTACTAGCAAAAAGAATTCATCAAGTTAGCTGGATACAAAATTAATAGGAAATTAATAGCATTAAAATTGATGGTATCAACATAATTTAAAGAACAAAATGGAAGAAAATATAATAGCAACAAGAATAATAACAGAAATATGACAAACCTAGATGAACAAGACTTAAAATATCTACTTTTATTTTTTTAATCTTGAATCAATGGAAAGACACAAGTTCTGCTTGGATAGGAGTATTCGATATTGTGAGGAGGTCAGTTTTCCGTAAATGAGTCTATAGATTCAATGGCCTTTCTAATAAAATTGCCAATAGGAAGGCATATTAGTTACGTATTTTTGATTAACAAATTAGCCCAAACTTAGTGACTTAAAACAATAAATGTTTATTATTTCACACAGTTTCTGTGTGTCAGGAATTTGGGAGCAGCATGGGTGGGTGATTCTGGGTTCAAGTCTCCCATGAGGTTGCAGCCAGGCCTGCTATCGTTGGAAGGCTTGGCGTGGGCTGGAAGATTCGCTTCCAAGATGGTTATTGGTAATGATTATTGGCAGGAGATGTCAGTTTCTTCCCTGTGGGACTCTCCAAAGGCTGCTTCAGTGTCTTTACAACAGGGTGGTTGGCTTCCTCCAGAGGGAGAGATCCAAGGGGGAGGGTGCGGTGGAGGCAGAAATGTCTTTTGTGACCTACCTTTGAATGTCACATATTGTTATTTCTGTAATATCCTATTGGTTACTTGGGTAAGTCCTATTTAATGCGATAGGAGACTACCCAAGAGCATGAATTCTAGGAGTCACAGGTCATTGGTGACCATCTTGGAGGCTGCTGCCACAAAAGGTTTGAAAATGGGCAAATCAATCCCTATCTTTATATAGAGAAATACAAATCTGAGAATAGCCAGAAAATTTTCTGGAAAGAAAAAGCTTAACATAAATTAAATACTTACTCTTTACCAGTCATAATTATAAGCATTTTGTGCAAATTATATCAGTTATGTCTCCTGACATATCTGTGGGGATAATAATAACATTATCCCCATTAGAGATGAGGAAATGGAGGCAGAGACAGATTTAAATAACGTGTCCAAGGTCCCGCAGGAAGTGGCAGAGCCAGGATTTGAACCCAGGCTGTGTGACTCTAGAGCTCAAATCCTTAGCTCTAAGGGAAAAGAGGGTAGGTTGTCAACTAGACCCAGTATATACTTAAATCTACAGTAATGAAAATAGTTCTGGTACACTAATAGGGAGATGAGTTAATGGAACTGAATAGGTTCAAATATGTATGAGAATTTAGTGCAGAATATGGGTAGTCTTTCA
Organism: Avahi laniger; assembly: GCA_963575035.1. Lineage (NCBI taxonomy): Eukaryota > Metazoa > Chordata > Mammalia > Primates > Indriidae > Avahi > Avahi laniger. The sequence continues at coordinate 12,588 of CAUYSK010000352.1, read as the reverse complement.
GATTAGTAGGAACAATTTCATATATGGTATTGTGACTACCTGGTTTCCCCATGTGGGGAAAAATTAAGCTAGAGTTAATCATTCTTTACACCAAATTTCCATGAATAAAGAGCTAACACGTAAAAATACAACAGAATAAAAATAAAATGTTACCAAACTTTTTTCTAACAAGTGGCAAATGTCTTTCTAACCAATAAGTCACGTAGAAAGATAAAGATCAATTTGAACTACATATAGAAAATGTATCATATGCAATCAGAAGTCAAATAACAACCTAGGGAAAAAGATATACCTTTACTTATGCAACAGACAAAGCTCTGAATTCCTTACGTATACAGAGTTCTTTTAAAATCTCTAAGAAAAGATGTACAATTCAATAAAAAACTATAAAGAGGTAGCTATTGACAAAAATATGGAGAATTTATAAATATATGAAAAATGCCAATTTCATCTTTAAAAAAATTAAACTTAATTGTCACCTATCGCATTGAAATATGGCAGGAATTAAAATTTTGTTACTTCACAGTGTTTTTAAGGGTATAGGGGAAGAGGTAACTTCCACACACTACTGATAATATCTCTCAAAATAAAATATTCTCTGATATTTTGACCCAGTTATTCTGCTACTAGTTATTCTAAATGCATACTCTCCCCAGGCCCAACGATATTCATAGTTAATGTTGTACTATTGCTTGAAACAGTAAAAAATAAGCAAATAAATGAAAACTGTCAACCAATATGGAACTAGTTAAATAAATTATGATCTAACTACACAGTGAATAATTATGCATATATTCATTAAATAAAGTTAGCTGAGAGAGATGTGCTGATATGAAAAGTTACTCAAATACAGTTTGGGAACCAGTCAAATGCAGATCACTGGTTGCTGTAAATGTACATTTGTTTAACAACATCAACAAAGGATTCACCCATTTTTTTTTTTTTTTGAATTTAAAGTTTCTAGAAGGAAAGTTAGAAACTAGGAAGAGAAGATGCTTTTGAGGAGTGAGCGTGGGGGTCTTGACTGAGAAAAAACTTAATTTCATTATATTTCATTTTGTTCTCTTTGACTTTCTTTTTTTGGTACATGTATCTGTATTACTTTTGTAATATAAATTCATTAATAATTAAAAATTTTAATCTGTGATAGAGTTTGGTTTTATGATAGATGATGTCAAACTTCATGTATCTTCAAATTTATGTCTGGTCCTACTGAAAAATAAACACGTTATGATGGATAATGTGGATGAATATACTTTTGAGCAGCCTCCAACTATGGTCGCTTTTTTCCTCCTAAAACTTCTTGTGCATTTCATGGGATTGTTTGTACTCCACAATTGACTGGCCATTAGAGTATTGGACAGCTCATCGTAAAACACATTTGCATTTAAAATTATTGAATTGAATTCCTGTGTAGGAATGTAGAAAACTATCTAATTATACAGGTGGACTAACTAATAAGTACACTTTTGAAAAACTTTGGTTTCTCATTAAAGCTTTTTTTTTTTTTAACCATTAACATGTTAACGAAGTATAGTTCTCATAAGAACAGCTTCAGTATCACCTGGGAAACTCGTTAGGAATTTAAATGAATCAGAAAGTTTGGGGATGGAGCCTATTTGGGTTTTAACAAGGCATCTATTAATGAAATTGATAGGTTCTGTCATGGACACATACGTTTTCAGGAATGGCTGCCAGTTGTTTCTCTTGTCACACAGAGTGATGGAGAGGGGAGGAGGGACATTACTCAGATTCTGACATTATTTATGCCATTGGTCTGAATGTGAAAGACTCCAGAAGATTTGGCCTAATAAGGTAGGGCAGCAGAAAATGGATTAATACCTCCAAAGATAGCAAGTTGCAAAACAGTTCTGTCCATTATTAGCTGGAGAACAGGGGTTGGTAAAGTCCCCTAACCTGGGCCAAGGAAAGATTTGGCAGAGGAGAAGCTGTTGGTAAAGCAGGAGTGGGTATGGGAGTGCAGGAATAGGGACATGCTGCAGCCACCCCTATTCCGCCACTGGACAGGGCTGAAGGTCCCAGGGCAAGTCTGGGGAGTGACTTAGTCTAGGTTGTCCAGGTTGAAGATGAGAACCCACTTCAGGAGGACAGGACAGGGATGATGAAGTGGACAGTCTGCTCGGCCAGCTCGGGGGTTGCTCCTAAGCTGGGAGCAGGGTCTGGGAAAGTAGGAACTAGATCTGTCATTGAAGGACTGGGTGCTGGCACAATCCAACAAGATCAGCTGCTAGGGACTTTCCTGGGAGCTTAAAAGAGGTTGGAGGTTAAAAGAGATTCTACTTTGTAGGGAGGACACAAAAAGACTCAGGGTACCTTAGCATCTGGGCCAAAAGGATGGACACCCTTTGGATGTTTTATAGGAGCTACTGACAAAAATAGGGGAGAGAGGGGAAATGTCTTACTCCTTTGTTGGAGTACAGGGCAAATGAGGACAATGCTGAATCTCTCTAGGGTTTTGGGAAAGATTAGACCTTCAAGCTGGTTGTGGAAAAGGAGAAGAGAAGCAAGGTAAATCTCTGATATTTAGTACAGGCAGAATGAGCCAGGGGAGGATGCTGAAGAAGTTTCAGTCACCCATTATCTGAAAGAGCTGCTAATATCCTCCCAGGCTAGGCTTCTGTTGGTACCAAGGTAGACTTAAAGTTGGGGCAACCATCGTTATGAGCAGCTGTAGAGAGGTTAAGGGAGGCAGGGAACATTATAGTTATTTTGAAATTCTCAAGAGACAGAGACCACCCTGATTTATACTGTTTTTGTATTATTGTAAAAATGCAGGAGGAGGCAACAGAGCATTTATATACCAGATATTTATGAGTGATTAATCAAAAGACTAAGATATTATTGGAAATGCTATGTAAGAATGCTATATTCACTAAATAATAGGGATACTATTAATAATTAGGTTATTAATAGCTAACAAGTTGATTGTCTCAATGTAGAGAGTGATTTGATAGACATTATTTGATTTGATATACCTGTAAGTAATGCGGGACACAGTTTTATCCCCATGTTGCAAATGAAGAAGTCCAGGCCAATCTTAATGGACATGATGCATCAATAGAAGACCAGGATTCCAGTCCAGTCTCTGGACTCCTTACTTTGTCACAATGCTCTGCTGATCTCACTACAAAATGCTTTTGGCTCTTTTTAAATGATTTTCTTTATTTCCTCTTCTTCTGAATAATGTGTAATAGAAAAAAATATGAGAAGTTTTTAAAGACTAATTTAAAAGGCTGTTAGGAAAAATTCAAATTCTCTCATGTCTGAATTTGAATCCTAATTCACATTCTTTTAAAGTAAAGTGACACTTAACTAGACTTTTCCCATGTGACAGACTCGACTATTTGAAAACAACAAAAGGGTGAGTTACGGATCCCTAGAAATGCTAAAACAGAGCGCAGGCTACTTGCTTATTTTATTATCAATATATAGGAGTTTCTTGCTTTTGGAAGAGGTTAGATTAGATGACCTACCTTCAAGATCTGACTGTCAAGATTTCATTAGAAACTAGGAGCAAGTGAAAAACCAACCAACCAACCTACAAAACAACCAGCCAGCCAGACAACGACAAAACCCAGTTCATCCATAGCCAAAGTAGGTGCTACAGTCTGATTATCTCATGCAACGTCTTTGGCTCAATAGGCCCTCATGTAGTCTCTCAGGGCCTTGCTGCATTTGTTTGAAAAAACGTAAGTTTATTTTTCTGATTTTCTAGGTCAGTGGTTGTCAATATGTGGTTCCCAGACTAACAGCTTTGGTATCACCTGGGAAACCTGTTAAAAATGCAAATGAATCAGAAACTCTGGGAATGGGCCCCGTGATCTGATTGATTGTGACAAGCCCTCCTGGAGGTTCTGATGCAGCTTAACTTTGCGAACTGCTGTGCTGGGAAAGAAATGAGCAGAAGCCACCTCTTAAATTCAGCGGAAGAGTAACATGAGAAGGGAGCAGTCTAAAAACAAAGCAATTGAACAAACCACTCTGTTTGAAGATCATTTAATGTAGAGATTACCTGTGCAACTTGTGTTACTGCTATTATAATGCAGTAAAGATGATTTTGTTTTCTAAAAAATAAAGTAAATAATGTTTTATAAAGATCTCTAACAAAATAGTTTAAAAATTGAAAAGAAACTCTTCTTATTGAATGTAATTTGATTACAGAAAATATATTCAGTTGTTGGGTTAGAATGTGTTGTATTAGTTGGGTTTTGTTTAGTTTGTTAGTCGTGTCAGATGGAATTGGCTAAACTGCTGAACAGATAGACCCAAACACAATAAAAGCTTATCTCTGGCTTCTTTAACAGTCCAAGATGTGTATTCCTGAGCAATAGGAGGCTCTTCTCAGTAATTCAGAAACCAGAATTCCATTTTGTGCCTCTTTCTGTCATCCCTAGTGCCATGTTGTTATTTGAATCCCTCTGGGGGAAGAAAAAGAGAAAGTGGAGGAAGCACGCTCACTTGTTAAAATTTTCAGGTAATAGGTATTTATTCAAGAGAAATGAAAACACATGTTCATGCAAAAGCCCATATGTGATTTTCATAGCAGCTTTATTGTAGCCCAAACCTGGAAACAACCTAGATGCCCCTCAATGGGTTAATAGTTAAACAAATTGTGATATACCCATGCTATGGACTACTACTTAGTAATAAAAAGCAATAAATTATTGATATTTGTAACAAATTTGATGACTCTCAAAGGCATCATGCTGAGTGAAGAAGCCAGTCCTAAAAGGTTGCATACTGTATGGTTCCATTTATAAGACATTCTTGAAACTACAAAATTACAGAAGTGGAGAACAGATTAGAAGTTGGCAGGGCTTAGGGATGGGAGAGGGAGGTCATTATTATAAAGGTGTAGCGCGGGTGACAGAATATTTCTGTGTCTTGATTAGGGTGGCACTTATACAAAGCTATATCTGTGATAAAAGTGCACAAGACTACACCCACATGCATACGCACACACACAAATCAGTACTCATCAGTCTGAATACATTCTATGGATTGTACAAATGTCAATTTTCAGCTTTTAATGTTACATTATAGTAATGCAATTTGCTACCAGTAGGAGTGTGTGAAGGGTTTATGGGATCTTCCTGTACATTTTTTATTTTTTTGACTTCCTGTGAATCTATAGTGATTTCAAAATCTAAAGTTTAAAGAAAAGAAACTGGCTCAGAAGTGGTACACATTATTTCCTCAGACGTCATCAATAGGAGCTAATTGCATGGCCACACATAGCTGCAAAAATGCTGGGAAAATTGGAAGAGGAGAAAGGATTTTGGTAGACATTTAGCCTTCTCTGCTACAATAAAAAATATTAATTTCCAAGTGAAATCAAATTGCTAAATCCAAAGACATTTCCACCAATCTATACTACTTTCTCTTATTATTCTCTTATAGCCTTATCTTATGTGGTTGTAAACACTTGTGTGGTTACATTTATCCAACAGCAGCAATTAGTCTTTTCAGAACATCACATGAAATATCCCTTTATCACAAAAGTTCAAAGAGAATGGAAAAGTCAAAAGATTAAGGTTTTTTTTTTAATAATAATACTTCATCAAGTTATAGATGAGAGAGGAAAGGAAGATGAGAAGGAAAAGGATGAGAAGAAAATAAAGTCTTTGTATTTGTATGTGTTCTATTCAGTAATTGTTAGGCCTCAATAAATATTATGTAATCATTTTTTATACATTTTTGGAAATGAAAAAAGTGACCACTTGGTATTCCCCCCTCCCTTGTTGGAATTATTGTTAAAAATTATAACATAAATGAAAAAATATAAGAAAAGAAAAATCCACCCTCGTAAAATAGCCCTTTTAATTTTTATTTTGGTGAATAGTGGATAAGTTGAATGAGTCAAGAATTTATTTTACTCAACATGCTTGAAGAAAGAAAATAATTTATAGAACTAGGGGAAGCATACTCATTAGGATTGCTATTATTTTTTTAAAAAGAGGAAAATAATGAGTGCTGATGACTATGTGGGGAAATTGGAACCCTTGTATGTTACTGGTGGGAATATAAAATGGTGCTGCCACCAGGGAAAATAGTTTGACAATTCTTCAGAAAGTTAAACATAGAACTACCACATGATCCAGCAATTTCATTTCTAGGCATATACCCAAAAGAATTGAATTTAGGGACTCAAACGGACGCTTGTAAACCCGTGTTCACAGCAGCATTATTCACAATAGCCAAAAGGTGGAAACAACCCAATGTCCATCAACAGATGAATGGATAAACAAAATGAGGTACAGTATATACCTACAATGGAATATTATTCAGCCTTAAAAAGAAAGAAACTATGATACATACTACAACAGGAATGAACCTTGAAAACATCATGTAAAGTAAAACAAGCCAAACTCAAAAGGACAGATATTATACGATTCCACTTATATGAGGTCCCTCATATAGTTAATTTCACAGAGACAAAAAGTCGAATAGTGGTTACAGAGGGCTGAGGGGACAAGGGAGCTGGAAGTCATAGTTTAGTGACTGCAGAGTTTCCTTTTGGGATGATGGAACAAGTTCTTGAAATGGATAATGGTGCTGGTTGTACAATGTTATAAATGTACTTAATGCCTCTGACCTGTACACTTATAAATAGTTAAAAGGGTACATTTTGTGTTATGTATATTTTACCACAATAAAGTAAGAAAAATAATATTGGAAGAAAAATATTTTAAGGTTTTCAGTCAGTGGCTGTTTGTCATCCCAGATAATACACAGGATTATGTTAGACCAAAAGGAAGGAACAGATGATCTCAATTTATTTTAAAATTCATTTATGATCTCCCTCCTAGATAGTAAATATTGTATAATACAGAATTGTCAGGGCTAATAAAGTATCTTTCGATTTTATAAGTACTTATTTAAAGACATCCTTCAAATTCTTTGAAACAGATTCTTCCTTTCCCTCCAAAGTGACCCAGTGGGGTTGGAGGGTGGAGAACCTACAGCCTCAAGGCCACGTGTGGCCCTCCAGATCCCCAAGTGTAGCCCCTTGACCAAATACAAACTTCACAGAACAAATCCCTTTGTTAAAAGGAATTGTTCTGTAAAATTTGGATCCAGAAGGCCATGTGTGTCCCCAAGGTCACAGATTCTCCACCCCCCTGCAGGGGTCAAGTTTTGAGTCGGAATGCCCATGTGTCAAATGACAGAAGTCTGGGCAGAGATAGTGTAGATGGAGTTTGCTTGGTCTAGGAGGAGGAACTCCCCCTGCTCAGCTCGGACTCTCAGACAGTCCTCCCTAACACACTAATTTTCAGAACATGCTACCCCTGTGCCGCATGAGGCACTGGACATGGAGATTCTGGGTGTGGCTTAATCTAAAAGCATGTGTTTCGTGCTCATGAATGTTCTCACAGTGTTCTTGTCCACTTTTCCATGCAAGCCTGCCATGCTGGCAATGAATGGGTATGAGGTAGGGTGCAAGTATTAGGCCCCACCGACCTCATTTAATAAGAATTTATTGGGTTTTCTCTTTTTCTGCCCTGTGTTGGGCACTTGGGAGTCATAGATAAAAGCACAACTTTAGTAATAAGGAATTCAAAATTGTACTTGTTGCACTATTTATATTCTGGGATTCTTCTTTGTGAAAACACCTGTGTCAGCTGTAGCATGTAGTGTGCACTATATAAAGTTATTATTTCTAAAGTTATTATTTGTGACTGTCTAAATAGGAAGATTAATGAGAGGCTGTGAGTATGAAGCATGAATATTTTCAAGTTTAGTACCTTTATCAGACCAGAAGCTATAGTTTTCTTCTAGAAAATATGGTCATCAATGCATATAGGAAAAAACATATTTTCCAGGAAAAAAAAATAGGGATTTTTGTGCAACAATTTCACCACTTACTAGCTAATTCACCTTGGGTGAGTCAAAAGCCCTGAACTTAAATTTGCTAATATTTAAAAATAAGGATCAAAATAATATACCTCACAAGATTGTTGTCATATTAAATGAGATAAATTACAAGAAAATCCTTTGGAAGCTCTAAATCACTCTAAAGAGATGTTTATAATAATCACATCTACTGAATGAGTCTTGCTCCCTCCCTAGGGAAGTACTAAAGGAGTAGAGGATGTTGAATGTTTACATACATTTGAATATCTTTGAAACTTTTTCAGGTATATGTAACTAAAAATTTTTATATGCTTATAATTTATTGTGTTTAAGAATCACCTGGGGACCTTGTGAGGCCCTATTTTTCAGGGCACATGTCCAGAAATCCTTCTTTAGTGAGTCTGGGCTAATGGTTCTTCATCTTGGGTGCACTTCAGAATTATCCAGAGCATTTCTCAAAATCCCCACGCCCAGCCTACACCCCAGACCCATTACATCAGAAATCTGGAGGTGAGACCCAGGCGTCAGTACCCAAGATGATTCTGGTGTGAGTCGTCCAAGAACCATCCCTTAAGAAAATGGCTCTAAAGAATAAGTTGCTAAACCAAGCCATGAATAATTATGATTTGCATTTTCCTGTTATAACATAGATTAAAAACAATATTTAAAAAAATATTTTTGTAGAAGAAAGGCTGAAATAGAACAAATGTCTCAACCCTGTATGGTAAAACTTCATATAACCCTGAAATGATATTTTTAGATAATGGCAGCATTATAAGAACAATATTTATTGAAAAATGAATGATGAAAGGAGGATTTGCATTTTTAAATCTTTTGATTTTGGCATGATAGCGTTCAAATTTGTTTTTGTACCACCTCTTGCAAATCTAATATCTGCACGTTTTGTTCCCTGTGCTTAATGTGTTTAATTAAATATTGATCCACAACTTACTCAAATCATAGCTGTTGACTGTGCCACTGGGCATAGTCTTACTATGCTTACTTTCCTAGATAAACTCCTAGTTTCTTGTTTCTCAGTTCTTCATTGGTTCTTCCTTTTGTTCTTTTGGACTGTTTCACTGCTTAGATGTTAACGATGATGAAAGTGAAAATGATGTACACGAGAGAACCTTGAAGCTCTTTGCAAAATGCAAAGGAGAAAACATGTCACCTATTATTATTGCTGGTGCAGATGGCTCAGAATGTTTGCCATGGAGGGAGTCACCATGGAGGGAGTGAGCAGGTCACATCCAACCCCATTGGATGGGCTTGTCCTGAGATCTGACGTGTTTTGTGGCCTGATGCCTTTGCGAGGACTGCTGTCCCACACCTCTGCCCTTTCTTTCTGCTAGTGAAGACTGACTTCACATCCACACTGAGCAGGCAGTCCTGTCTTTCAACAAGCTTCTGTTGATAATTTGGTGAAAACTCATTTCATGATTTTTACAGTTATTTTCCCTTGTGAATGAATGAAGTCAAAGGGAGAGTTCACAGAGCACTGTATTTCACTCCAAACCCCGCCAAATTCCCCATATGTTTTTGCTTGAGATTCCCTAAGGTTGCCTCACCCCTGTCCTCACCCCACTGCATTCCACCCCACAGAGCCTGACACTGCGGATACTTCTGTTTTGCTTTTCTCAGACATTCTGAATTTCTCTGTCCCTTATTATGCATAAATAGTTCACTAAATCTAGGTTCCCCTTCTACACTTGCAGGCTGAAACCTATTACCCACTCCAAAATAGAGAACTTCCAATCATAGGACTGCCCGATTTGGACTGGAGACGAGGTGCCTAAAAATTATAGAACAAAAATTTCAGGAACTCAGTAGTAAAAGGAAAGCTGTTTTTGGCAAAGAATGTTGTGTGTAAATACCTATTATATTAAGCTTCACTGTATATTTGAAGTGGACATATTTTTAATCCAGCTGGTAGACTTGTTAGATGAAAAAAGGACTTCTCCCATCATAAGCATTAATCCAGACTCTAGCCAGCAAGCCTGATATTCAGAGCTTTTAAAAAAACATAATTTTCTCCTTCGTTTTGAATTACATGGTATAATTCAGTATCTACAGCATAATTCATCATTTTAACAGAAACATAATAAAACGGAGTAAGAATTCAATTTTTGTCAGTCATATTTATGTATTTTCTCTCCTTAGTCAACTATCAATTATTTAGAATTTGTCTGTGTTGGGGAGGATTCCATCTGTTTTCCTCTTTCTCTTTTATTTTTGGGTTTAGATAAAACATTCTGGATTCATAAGGGAAATGAAAGGAAATTATATTAGAGTACGTTAGTTATTATTTTGGAAAGGTTGAGTAAAGATTCAAGATTCACGTGAAACTGTGGACACATGCCAGTGTTTATTCTAATTAACAATACAAGTCTTTACAAACTTCCTAATCTGTGTTTCTTGTGGTAAATGTGTAAAGGACATATTTTGTCCCAAGGAAACATTGATCTTAATATCACTGAAATCTAAGAGAGACATAGATCTCCATCACATTGTACTCTGTGTTTGGATTTAGGAGGATTAATTCTGTGAGAGAAAAATGGTTATCTCCTTGATGTCAGGGGACGGGGGGTGGGAGTTGGGATGTGTGGGCATCAATAAACTTGGTAGGATGATGTGGACCCAGTGCATTTCTGCAGATTCATCCCTTCCGCCAGAACAAAAGGCAAATCCTCCTTTAATGGGGGCTAACCCTCCTGCAGCATCTTAGAGGGGCCAGATAGTGCTTTGAGCAGAACTACCAAGCAGCCACCAGTTGACTCCCTTTTGGAACCAACTTACAGGAGAGTGGGCGGAAGGAGATTTGGTTATTGAATCACAGGATCCCCTCCTCCTCCCCCAGTTTTCTGCTTGGTGAAGCAGAAAGCAGATGCCTTAAAATACCCGACTGCCTTAGGTATTGTTAACAGCTGTCTGATGACACCCTGTGAGTATAATTTGGGATCCCATGATATTGGCATCATTTGAGCTGTCACTGAAGTCTTTCCAGGCAAAGCCTGGGGAAAAAGATGCTGCAGGCCGTATTTTTAATCTCTGCTCCTTCTAGCAAGCCCTGCACATTTATTAGCACCTCACTGGCCTCTGTCACTTGAGCAGTGGACGAACGACAAGACTGATGAGCACAATGGTGAGGCTGGTAGATACCTCTTCAGGGTGATTTTTGGGCTTTGCTGCACATCAGTCAGTACAAAGAGGGGCAGAGGGTATGAGGCAGGGTGGGTTTTTCCCCTCATTCAAGGAAGGAAGGGAAAAAAGATGAAGTGTATGTACTCTTCAACTGGAAAAAATTGGGGGAGGGCTAGGTTGCCAGGGCGTTGGTGACTATTTTCAGAAAAAGATTTTTTTCTGAGTCTGTATTCTTTCCGCCTCTTTTTTTAGTTTTAGGAGAAGTTTGGTGAAATTTCCTGACGGTATAATTATATTGATGAGTTTAGTGGATGGCTTGAAGGCTGGGTTTTCCACTAATATAGCAAGTCACTTCTCTCTGGCTCCAGTGTCTCAACTTAAAATAGGAGGCTTGCTCTAAATCAATCATTTGTAACCCTGGCTGCATATTAGGACCTTCTGGTAACGGTAAAGACAGAAACAAAAGAGAATAAACAAACCGACAACTAGTTTCCAGTCCCATGCATTTTGATTTGTTTGGTCTCAGGTGGGGTCAGGTATTGCTCTTTTAGAAAAAATTCCTACCACCCTAACTGATATTAATATACAGGTAGGGTTGAAAACACAGGTCTGTAGTGAAAGTTATTTTTAGCGGCAATGTTTTGTAATTGTTTACATGCAACTTTTCTTTCTCCCTTTAGAATAATGAAATTTTTGTCAGCTCATTTGTTGTGTCCTAGTTTTTCCTTTAAAAAGTTTCTAGTATTTTCTATGTATAAAAATTTTGTCACATATGTGTAAATTATGAAGTATAACAATAATATGGAAACCCATCAACACATTATCTGGCTTAAGAAGAAGAGTATTATCAATGTTGTTGAATTTGCTGGTATGTTCCTCCAAAATCTCATGTTCCCTGGACCCCTCAAGGTCAATCAGCATTAGGAATTTTGTCTTTATCATTCCCATCTTTAAAATAGTCATTATTATTATTCTATACATGTATTGCTAAACAATACATTGTTTGATTTTGCTGGATTTTGAGTGTTATATAAATAATATTATACTTTATATTGTGTTATCTTTATGTTTGCTCTTTTCACTTAAAATTTTTTCTGAGTCATTCATGCTGTGTGAAGCTATATTTCATTAATTTTCATTGCTATGTAATATTCCATTTGTGTGAACATAGCACAATTTGATTTAGTCATCCCGTTCATGGGTATGGGGTTACGTGTTACTCTACTCCATAACATGAGCACATTATGTTAATATCAACCTTTAACATTTCTTGTCAATCTCATTTATATAGATTTATATAAATTGCTATTTCATGGTGGTCTTAATTTGCAGTTACCTGATCACTGAATATCTTTTTTAAAATTTTTTTTCAGCTTTGTTAAGGTAAAATTAACAAATAAAAATTGTATATACTCAAGGTATACCGTGTGATTTTTTTTTTTTTTTTGAGACAGAGTCTCACCGTGTTGCCCGGGCTAGAGTGCCATGGCGTCATCCTAGCTCACAGCAACCTCAAACTCCTGGGCTCAAGCGATCCTCCTGCCTCAGCCTCCCGAGTAGCTGGGACTACAG
>CAUYSK010000351.1:0-29367 GCA_963575035.1 Avahi laniger | reverse complement strand
CGAGTAGCTGGGACTACAGGCATGCGCCACCATGCCCGGCTAATTTTTTCTATATATTTTTAGTTGTCCAATTAATTTCTTTCTAATTTTAGTAGAGACAGAGTCTCGCTCTTGCTCAGGCTGGTTTCGAACTCCTGAGCTCAAACAATCCGCCCACCTTGGCCTCCCAGAGAGCTAGGATTACAGGCGTGAGCCACCGCACCCGGCCAGTAAATATTTTTAATAGAATAATACTCCAGCTCTCCCTCCCCTTTGGTTCCCTTAAACCAACTGCACACTAGAGAACAGATCTACTATGGTTTGACTACAGTGGAAAAAAAAAAGTCAGTGAAAGAGAAAAGATTTCTCTATGTAAAAACCTCTGCAACTCACAAATTACCTATTGAACATGTGCTTCAATTTGTTTTTTAGAAGAGGTGATGAGAGTAATAGTAATTCCTCCACCTTGTCTTAGCTATAGTCTTATGACCAGAAGCAGACACTTTATGATATGACTGTGCAGGGTTAAGGATAGTTTATGACCACAGACCAGCATGTTGTTAATCAGCCTGTGGAGAGACTGCCCACTTGACCCTGGCTTCATTAGCAACCTGTCCAATCCACTGCGATTGTAGTAAGCCAAAAGGATATTAGAACAGAACAATCTAAAAGTTCCAGTGATTTTTGGCACCTTAAATTTAATGTAGTAATTAATGATATAGCATATTTTGCTATCATTAATAATTGTGAAAGCAATTGTTGGAACTGGCTTCATTATTTTTTAAAATCTTTGCTCAGCTCTTAGTGACCCCAGGCTTCTAAGGTTTATGTCAACCTATTTCAATACTTTCTTTTAACAGCTGTCATAACTGAAAAGCCACCTCACACAGACACAGAGATGCAAAAGTGTACACTGCTACCTGTGCTTACTAAATCATTATACTTACTTTGGTGTCTCATCTATCAATTACGCAAAGATTGTTGCTCAAATCCAGGTAGTAGATTTGCATCTTTCTTGATGTCAATCAGCTATTGCTGCAACTAATCAGAAAGTGCTAATTTCATATATTTTTAAATAAATGAATTAAAAACTCTCTAAAGCTCTTTGTTTGGATGATCTTTAAGCAGAATAAAAAATTCTGTTTCCAAGCTTTAAAGTTTGTAGATATGCTAGTGATTTTTAAAGAGAAAAGTATGACTGAACAGTTTTTTTTCAAAAATCCTGAAAAGAAAACAAAACAAGCAAAGTAATAAGAAAAAATTACAATCCTTTCAGTGTTTTCTTTCCAAGCATTCCTTCTAAGCTCTGTTTTCATCTTAAGAGTGAAACATCAATGACTCAAAAAGTGACGTATTAAAAACAATTAAGATTAAGAACAAAAAAGGTAAACCCAAAGGTTATCTATTTTGGTTGATTCAAATTATACCTGAAATACATGAACTTAACTAGAAATGACTATACTTAGATTTTTAAAAATCACGATCAGCAAATAATCCTCTTGTGACACACAAATAAACAACACTGAGAACTTTACAGTGTGTATACATGTGTGTGTGTGAATGTATGTATACACACACACACATATATATACACACATATGTACTATGTAATTTTAACATAAAGCACCAACACATACAGACATACAGAATATTTCTTTCTTTGATTTTAGAGCCCATTATTTTCAAAATGTTTGTTTTAGAAACAATCTTGAGGAGGAAAAATGGTAACACGGGGGAAAAAAAACACTGGAGTTAAGAGTAAAACTAGTTAAAGGTACGAACGAATGAGACCTCTTAGGATTGCACCTACCATTTCCCACCAAGAGCATCTCTGGCAGGAGAACAAAAGCCACTTTTCCCACTGACGTTATATATTCATATAAAAAAGGTGCACTGAAATCTGGCCATATCAAAGTTACTTCTGATTTTACCCAACAGCTCTACTTAGACAGACACGAACTAATAATAAAGTAAACTCTGAACATTAGGAAAAACGGCTTACAAGCAACAGTTTCATTTTTCCTGTTGTTTTAAATTGTTAAGCAACCAGGGGAAAAAGATGTGGTGATTCAACTTGACACATACAACTCAGAGCTAATGAGCTTCATGAACACGGAGGATGGCCAATAATCATGTGAGGAAATAAGGCAAGAATCAACACCACGAAAAGGGAAGCAATTTGCTTAGTAGTCTATAATTAGCCTCTGAACCTTATAGTAGAGAATATTATTGAGGTAAATAGCTTACAAAGATTTAAAAAGGGATTAGTCATTGACATGAATGAATAACCTCAGAATTTAGTTACCTGAGCCAGGGAACAAAAGGGGGGAGGATACATCCTACAAGCAATACACCTTTTCTGTTTCAAAGGACACAGATCCTCAATCAGCAAGAAACTTTTGAGCACAGCATATTTGCTTCTGGAAATTTAAACAGTTACCTGTTGAAGAAGACACTAATCAAGTGATAAAATCACCCACATAAATTCGAATGCCACAAACAATAAAATTCCAGCAGTGCACCAATTTAACAAAGATTAACTGGGATGGTTAATTCTAAGGTGTCATTAGATATAATACTATTTCTGTACAGAATATGCCTGGACTACAAAAAAACATGTTACATCAACTCCTTTTATTCAGAAATATATTCCTAAATTTTTCAAATATTTTAAATGCCATTGAAGCTGAAATTTTGATATACTGTAACAAAGGAAATTATACAGAGCAATTTTTTAATTCATATGGTTGTCAGTGTGCATATACAGAATAATTTTAAGTGTTAACTGGAACAATTAGAAGCTGATCCTGACCTTAACATATTTCAATTACAATGGAATTCTAATATTCTAAAATATTTAATTGCAAAAAAGAACAGCTTTTATATAAAAAAGCTCCCTGACAAAAGCCAGCATCAGCTGTAGTGAGATGACATCTGACTACAACCAAATGAGATACCCCAAATGTGAACTGACCAGCTGAGCCCTTCCCAAATTCCTGACGCACAATGTCATGATCAAAATAAAATAGTTGTTTTAAGCCTCTAAGTTTTGGTGGAATTTGTTAAACAAGAGGCATAGTAATCAGAACAGGTATTGTAAATAAGGAAGAAACTCCTCAGTGATGGATGGGATGCTAGGATAAAGACTCAGGCCACAGTATTTCACTGCATTTAAAAGTTAAATATATCATGGAATAAAATGTCATAAATCCAGATTCAAATACTTAACTTTTCCTACCAACCTAACATATTATAATTTATTGTCAGTAATTCACTCAGTCTTTAACAAATATTTATTGAGCACCCATTCTGTTCTGTGAGCTATGTGAGGTGCTACTTATGAAAGCAGCTCAAAGAACAGTGAGGAAGGGGGTTAGTCACAGATAACTAATCAAACATCAAATCAGCACATTACATATAATTATAAAAAAAGATTAAATACAATGGCAACAGAGTAAAAAGGACTCAAGGAGTCTTACCAGCAGTACTGATTCAGTCTCGAGACTTAAGACTGAGATGTGAAGGCTGCAGAAGGATACTGTGGCTGGGGGGAAGAGAGCTGGAGTGCCAGAAGAGACAGAAGAGCATTACAGAGGACAAGTCTCAGCCATGTTAGGAGCTGGGATCCTTATGGAAAACAACGGGAAGGTCTTACCAGTTTTTAAGCAAAATGATGAAATGCTGAAATTTTCATTTTAAAATATCATTTTGGTCATCAACTCCAATAGTTTCTATATTGACCACACCAGCCTTTAGTGCATTCATTATTTATGGAATAAATAAATAAATCCACTCTACACATACTCATTTCATGCCTATAACATACAAAGAGCTAAGAAATGAATAAGCAAAAAAAGATTAATAAAGTCTTTACATGCATCAAATTTCAACAACTAATGGGAGCACAGAGTAGAAAATAGGCTATTTGAATACAGTGAAATAAGAATTTTACAATAGGATTCCGACATTGTTTGATAACCTTAAGTAAAGAGGGTTATCAAAGAATATAAGAAGGATGTTTAATCCAGATATAGGAGGTCAAGAAGAATTCTCCCAGAAGCATGTCTAAACTGAACTAGAAGAATGAATACATGCGAAAGAGGCAAAGAGAGTCGGGGCAGCAAGGAAAGAGGATTCCTCTAAGACAGAACTTCATGTCACCAAAGGCAAAGGCTCATAATTCAGAGAGTCATGGAGCATTCAAAGAACAAAAAGAAGTTTAGCTAATGTGACTATAGGCTTGGAGGATACTTGATGAGAAACAAAGTCTGGAGGGGCACACAGGACATATAAACAATGCTATAAAGTTTAGATTCTACTCTAAAAGCAAGAGGCAGATGTTGAAAGCCCAGGGAGTGTGCCAAGACTGGTCTTACATTTTATAAAGAACCTTTGGCTTTAGCAAGGAGAATAGATTGGAAATAGTCAAGATTTGGACACTGGGACGAGGTAGGAGGCTGTTGTTAGAATCCAGGGAAGAAAAGGTGGAGGTGGAGAAATGGAGAAAAGTACACAAGGATACAGAAATATTTTTAGGATGTAGAATTGAAAAGACTTAGTGATTAATTAGATGTGGGAGGTGAGGAGATGAAAAGCTCAATGATGGCTCCCAAATTTCTGACCTGGGTACAACTGATGGAAACAGGGAATCCCAAAGGAGAAGCAAGGCTTTGGGGACATGGGAAAGAAGAGAAGCGGGGAATTTAGTTTGAGAAGTGAAGTTTAAGGTGGTGTGGATGGGATATCAAACTAGAATTGTCCAGGAAAGAGATGGCTGCCTGGTCCTAAAGGTGAGGAGAGTGATCAGAACTAGAAATAAAGATTTGAGAGACAACAGCATACAGGTGTTACTTGAAATCAGGGGAGTGGGTAAGATGGCCCCATTAATAGTATACAAAGTGAGACGATAGGGGGCTTAGGATAGGACCATGCAGATACCAATATTAAGAGATGATAAAATAAGAGAAAGAGCCAATGGAAACAAAAGTCATGGCCACAAAGTTAGGAAGAAAACAGGAGAGCATGCTGTCATTAAAACTTAACAGTACGTCAAATCACAGCTTTCCTAGCCAAATTCTTCTTGATTTTCTTACATGGAGATGAGGCTGAGTTTGGTAGACATCTTTCTCTGGATCTAAGTTTGGGCAGGAGCTTTCCACTTCTTCCAAATGTGTCATTAAGTTTCTTCTCCTTCTTGGAATAGAAGACTTGTGATTTAGCATAATATAGATATTAACTTAAAAGAAAAATAAATATATTTAGCTTATACATGAGATAATAAAGGGTGAAAAGGCCATGGGTTTCAGAGCCAAATGGGTCTGAAATGTAAATTCCGCCTTTGCCATTTCCTAGCTTTATGACTTTGGGCAAATTATTAATCTCTCTAACTTTTCAGTGTCTTCATGTAGTATTCTACTACCTACAGTACAAAAATGGAGTTGGTTGTTCCTGTTCTTTTGAACACACTCTAATCAGAAGGCCAACCCCATGACTGCCAATGCAAACAGCACTGTTTGCAGTTACCAATAACCTCCTTGTTGGGAAATCTGATGGTCGGTCTATTGCAATCTTCATCCTGCTGGAATTATCACAAGATTAGACACAGATGATTAGTCCCTCCCTTTTAAAACGTCACCTTTGTTTGGCTTCTCTTCTTGCCTAATTGGCCCACTCCCTTTCAGACTCCTTGCTGGTTCTTTCTTATGTCCCACACTCCGTATTTGTAAACACTGGCGTGCTCAGACTCAATCTTCAATCCTCCTTCTCTAGCTACTATCACTCCACAGGTGACCTCATCCAGTCTAATGGCTTTAAATACCATCTATATGCCATCAACATTCAGATTTATATCTTCCGCTCAGATCTCTCTTCTGAATGCCAGACACCACCTGCCTACTCAACATCCCTTTATGAATGTCTACTCAGCATTTCAAATTCCTCATTCTCCCTACACGTAGTCCTCATCTTATTAAATAGCAACTCCATTTTTCTAATTGCTTGGGCTCACAACCTGAGTCATCCTTGACTCTTTTTCTCTCATCTCACATGCAATCATCAGCAAATTATGTCAGTTCTATCTTCACAATATATTCAAAATTCAACCAGTTCAAACCACATTCATTCACCTCTATCACCTTCATCTGAACTATACTGTCTCTCCTCTGGGTTATTGCCACAGTCTTGTCACTGATCGTTTTACTTCCACTCAATTCTTACTCTATGTTCTCCACTAAGAGATGGTCTCTTTTAAAGGGAAAAGAGGCTCAAAATCTTGTAAGAAGATGCTCAACATCTTCTGGCTTCTTATGCCATCTCAGTCTAAGGAAATGAAAATTTCTGATAGCCCTAAACCCCTGCTCAGCCAGCTCTCCCCACTGCTCCTGTTGTCTTTTTTTTAACACTCCCCACCACCCCTTCATTCTCTCTGCTTCAGCCACACGGATCCTGGGCCATTCCTGGAACGCACCTAAGCATGCTCCTGCCTTTGGAACTTTATACTTTTTATTGTCTTAGATATCCACATGTTGCCTCATTACCACGACAAAGGTTTCTTCTCAAAAGTCAACTTGTAAAACAAACCCTCCTTCACGACTCCCCAAAAATCTATAAATATATCAAGCACAACACCCTCCCCAATATTTCTTATCGCTCTTCCTTGTTTCTCTTTCTCCATAGCCCTCATTATCTCCTAATATGCTAAATAATTTACTTATTCTATTTTCTGTCTCCATCACAGCCTAGTATATGAATTCCATGAAGCCAGGGCCTTTATATGAGTTAGTTCATTTTATCCACAGAACCCACAACAGTGCCAGGTATGTCGTAAGTATTTAGTATGCAAGTGAATTAGAATGAAACAAAAATATGTGTAAAAATGCTTAGAATATAGATGTTCACTAAATGGAACAAGCAGAAGAGAGAAAAAGATCCACAGTTGTCTGGGAACTTTAAAAAGCTTATTTACACCACCAGATAAAGGTGGGAAAAATACTTCCAACAAGGGTGTAAGATGGTTCGTCGAGGACATTTAATACACTATGGATATCTCATGGTGCATACAGGTACCCAAATAAATGTTTGTTAAATGTACAAATGGTACACTAATAAATGAATAAGTATAAGAAATTACCACTCAAGCATTTATCTACATTGTCCATCACGAACTCTTAATAAAAAGCTGACAGTTCAAGTTCTAATGATTTCCTTTTTATGTCTTTCATAGCAAGAGTAAGGAAGAGCCTTCAAGTATAAAAGCTGAGCTCTACTCTAGGAGGAAAAAAATTCACACTCTAAAGGTATCGGCTGATGCTTAAGTCAGTAGTACTTGCAATGTTATTTGAGATGTTTTAGGTAGTGGAGCACAATGCAGCGTTTCTCCATATAGCCTCATCCACAGACAGCTGAAAGGGAAAGGAAAACACCCATGCAGCATGCCTCAGAGAAGACCCTGCTAGTGCAGCATTCAACAGAAGATTCCTCTTCAGAAATCAAATTTAAACCAGTTAAAACCAGATTTTGAAGAGCAAAAGAAAAAAGGGGGGGGAAAAAGAAAGAAATTGTTAAAGAAAAATGAAACAGAGAGAGATGAGGAAAATAAGGGCATGAATCAGTAAGGTGTGAAAGCAAATGTTACTGTACCCCGAAAATACAGACACACACACACACACACACATAAATTTTGTATGCAAAAGAGTAAACTTACATATGTCTTAATTCTCACTTTTCAAATTTGCAGAGTGACTTCAAAACGAATTTTCAGTCTCATATTATTCTTTAGGACTATCAAAAATCACGCCTAGCATGATAGGATCTATAAATTCACCTGTGTGAAAACAACTGCATTCAAACTCAATACTGAACACAAAGGTTTCTAAAAATATTTAAGGTGCTTTAAGATATAAAAGAAAAAAAATTGTTACACTTTTACCCATGAAGTTCTGGATGACTCAGAGTTTAATAATAGGATATGTAAGCTTTCACCCCTAGGTCACTGATTCTAGGGTGACTACAGTAGACAGTCATTTTAGGACATTACCGTCTAGCAGCTGTTCTGTTCACAATTTGCAGAAGAAATGTGCTGCTTGTCTCTATTAATACTCATTGGACAGGTGTATACATTCCAAGCCATATGCATCTGCCAATCCCTAGAACTTTTCAGCGAAGTGGTGAAAGCCGCAACAGCTGTTACCTTTAGCAAGCCCTTTGGCATGCTCATGTCTCTCTTTTCTTAATCTAAAATACTAAATATTAATACTTCATTTTTATAACAAATTTTTCTGTCTACCCAAAATCATAAAAGGAAAGATAACCGTGGAGGCTTTCTAAAATGACCATAATACCATTTTATGAAACAAAGAAGGCAAAAGATACTTTTTCTTCCTAGGAAAATGTGATAAAGGCCAATCCAGCTGAGAAGGTCAACACTTAGGAAGGCTCAGGGACCTGCAAGATATTGCAGACATCCCTGGGATTGTGTGCTTTAGCCATAGTCATGCATGCATACATAAGTTACTGGGAAATGTACTTCTAAAATGTCTATGCCCAGGATTTATGTACCCAGGCAATATAAAACAATGTAACTATCTCTGTCCTTGTATTCCATACTCTCCAAATCAACATCTACTGTGGTGCCAAAGATTTATAATCCATCGGTTTAACCCTTCACCATGGCAATTAAAAACTGGATGATACATACTACACTGTAAAGTTATTCCACTGAGAAGAGTTCCCTGAGCCCCAGTCATGGCAGCAACAGGAGGAAAATTATGTTTTGAAAAATAAAACTATTATACCGCTGCATAGAGATACTTAAGTCACCACCTAATCTACTATGCCTGTACTGACATACTGATGACACCTACACATCAGCCTTTGCCACATATTCAGTCCATGGTGCTAATGGAAACAACCTTATCATCTAAAAATCTTCCAAGTTCTTATCTTCTTTCAAAGAACTCAGCATCTCCTCTTAGAAGAATATTTAACCAGGCAATATTCCAACACACATTTAATATGCACTTTTAATGTTTGCATAAAATGCTTAATAGGGACTCTGCTTTATTTTCTTAATAGGTTAAAACATAGTAATGTGGCACAAACTAAAAAAAATGGTGAAAGAAGTCACCAATAGCTCTTTATTTCAAATATATCATTTTATTTCCAAAGGTTTTAAGAGCCCTGAAAGTTCAGTCTTGACACATTTGTTTCTGTCAAACCTAAGAAACCTTATAAAATGAGAAAGAAAGCACTCATTATGCCCTTTTGATCTAGCTCAGTAAGGCAGCAAAACAACCATGCAATTTGATTTTGTTTTGCTTTGGAACTGGTAGGTTATTACAGATCATCGTCTGCAATTACATTTCATTGATGAGGATATTAAGGCACAAAAACATCAAGTGACAAAGAAAAACAGACTCCGAGCAGAGGAACCTTTGAATTAATATAGATCAAAAATATTACAACCACAATCCTGTATTTTTATCCAACTGAAAAAGGTTATTTTTAATAAGCTCAAAGTTTACCCAAACTGTTTAATTCTCAGTTTAATAACCAACTTAGTAAACCCGTTATTTTTGTCTGCTTTAAGCCTTTATCTTTTATCTTAAATATTAAGAAGCTCGGAATAGAATTTAGTGCCCAAGCAGAACACCACTTCCTAGCATTGGTTTCTGGGCAATCTCAGGCTCTTCATAAATTCAATAACTATTGGTTTCAAATCTGTTATATGTTACACACTGTTGTAGATGCTAAAGATACAGAAGCGAACAAATCATGTGAAAGCTTCTGTTTTTATACTTAAGGATAAGACAGAGTATGTTAGTGCTGCGGAGAAAATAAAAACCGGGAAAAGAGATAATGTGGGGTGAGGCTCAAGTTTGAAAAGAGTGGTCAGGGAAGGTCACAGACATTTGAATATAGACCTGAAGGGGAGCAGAGTGAGCATACAAAAGGGACATGGAGGGGGATGTTCCAGGCACAGATAATGGCAAATGCAAAATCCCTGAAGTGAAACCTTGTCTGGCATACATGACTTGTATTTTTGTTTTTGTTGTTTGTTTTAAATAATATACATTTTTCTTTATTGAAAGTTCTGTCAAATGCTTTGGGAGAAGGTCAGGAACATACATACAATCATATATATTGCAGATAAGCTTCAGATCTATGTCACTTCAGAGGAGTGTTTAGTGCTTACACTGTACAGTGCAGTGACCACCTGACTCACCTTGTATGCTCTCCTCCTCCACCACCATTCCTCCTTTTTTCTGTTAAAGACTAAAACACTCACTTCCTAAAACTAACTTATGGTAGATAAAAAAAGAAAAAGAAAAATCCTGTGGGCAAAGGGCCCACCTTAAGGAACTCAAATTTCTATGCAGAGTACCCCAACCCACAATGACTACCTTCCTTGAACTTCCAAACCCACTGGTATGTGTATCCAGCATTTCACAGGAAGTGCTACCTGGTATTGCTACTCTGTTGACATCTCATTATATGCTACCTTGTATTGTTATTTTGTACACATCAGCTCTCACAGTGAATTCCTTGGAGCAGCGTCCATCTTTTGGAAATTTCTGAATCCTACCACAGGGCTTTGCACAGCAATATCTGTTTAATGGTGATGTCATAGAAACTACCACACCAAGCAACAGACATTGCTCCTGTTTTGAATGTCTGTTTGTGGATAAAGCATGAAACAGACATCATAGTCTCTCCCAGGCATTTGGATAATCTCAACTATTTTGGCCAATTCACTGTTTGGGTAACATTCCATTCTCAATTTCCCTTTGCATTTTCAGTTGGGCACTGTGCATACTTTCAGTCTAGACCCAAGCTTGCATTAGCCACAAAACAAAGAAGAACCACACCAAGTGAGCCCGGTTCAGTCCGCTTTGGCCAATGTTATTAAATGCTACTGCGTGAAAGGGACTCAATGTGAAACTACCACATACAGGACTGTAAGATGTTGTCCAGACAGTCTAGCAAGACAAACAGACACTTAAGGAACAACTTCAGTGCACATAAGATATGTAAGATATTTTGAAAGTATATAAGCAGTGGCCTGTAAGGCTTCACAGAAGAATTGGCACCTGAACAGACAGTGTTTTGAAAGATGAATAGGCCAAGGACAATTGGACATGGATCAAAGGGCATTCCGGATTGTGCAAAACACTGGCAGGAACATCACAGATTGAAAACTGCTGGAAGAACACATGCACCATCAGTGAAGGAAAGCTGGTCTGTTGCACTCTCAAGCTTTCCAAGAAAAAAACCAAGTTTTCAAATAAGAGGCTGAGGAAGAAAATTTCACCAGCACTTGTGTTGTTAAACCTCTTAGCCACTCTTTGCTTTGTTTTGCTCTTTCTGTTTTGTTTTCCTCTTAAAGAAATAAAGTACTATGTTGGCTTAAAATTTCAGTGAAGAAAAGTACTTCAACTTTCCTGTTGAAACAAAACTGTTAAAACAAAACTGAAAAGTGGGCAAGGGCCAAGGAATATTTTTTTTTAATTTACACTTTTCTGGAATATTATAAATGGGCAAAATTAAAAATTCAGGTATCATGGGCCTGGAATATTTATTCCAACCCTTCTCTCCACCAGCTCTATAAATATTTATTTTATGCCCACTGCTTGTTAGTTTCTGGGATACCAGGCCGATGAGGCAGTCTTTTGCCCTCCTCCTTTGAGCAAGCTCTTGCTTGCAATCCAGTAGAAGAAATAAGCAGAGGGCAACTGATTCTACCTTGTGCCTTTTGCAGCTGCCAACCAAAGCCTGAAGCTCAGAGCAGAGTTAAATTCCAGTCAAGTGAACCAGTGAGGACAAAACACACTTAAGTAATAACAACACTGAGATGTCAGAAATTGATAGAGGTCCTTAGTGTGTCTCAGTCACCTCTTCCCATGAGCAGGGAGCTCCAAAGCTGGACCTCCTCACCAGTGATTTGGAATGATGAATGGGGAAGAGAGAGGGGTACGAAGGGGATGAAGTTACCTGGGAACTCAGGTAGACTTTGAGGCACTCATCGCACACGGCCTTCTTGCAGCAGGGCAGGGGCTTGATGGGCTTGTCTTCCAGGCACACCCGGCACATCAGCACCATGAGGGGCGCATAAGGATCCCCTACCCCACCCAGGCCAGAGTAGGGTGGAGCTCCCAACAAGCTGGGCATGGAGAATGGCTCTGGCGCCAGGTAGAACTCCAGCTCGATGCTGCCGCCGTCGGGGGAGAGGGGGTCCGATGGGAGGGACAGCCGAGGGCTGGGGAAGGAAGAAGGGGTGCTAGGAGGGCTGGGCACCGGCGGAGCCCGACCTGGCGACGCGGGCGGCGAGCGCTGCTCCGCGGCGGGGGCCTTGGGTAGGTCGCTCTCCACGCAGTACACGGAGCAGAAGACTTGTCTCTTGGCGGGGAGCGGGCGCCGCTGACCTAGCACGTCCAGGACCAGTCCATTGGGAGCCCCGGCGCGGGTCCTGGGCTCCAGCTCCTCGCCGGGGGGCGCCTCCTGCTGTTCATCCCCTCCCTCTTTTCGGTCCCCAGCTTCCTCCTCCTCCTCCTCCTCTTGCTCCAGCTGCAGTTGCAAAGTCTGGGGGTTGAGAGGCCCGTTGAGTGCCAGTCCCGCGGACAGCCCCGGTGCTTGGCTCTTCCTCCAGGCCGGGGTACCCCAGCTCCTGGCGGGCTCCGGGGTGCTCGTGTCCGCGCAGCCCGAGTTGCTTCCGCAGCCACCGCCGCTCGACTCGGCGGACGCAGCGTGCGGCCCGGACGTCCCGGCGCTGTCCCCCCGCGGCCTCGGGGGCTCGGGGTGGCCCGCGGTGCCACCGGCCAGGGCCCGCGACTCCTGGGGCCGGTCGCCGCCGCTCACCGTGCTCTGCTCCTCGCCCATCGCCGCCCGCGGCCCGCGCCGCCGCTGCCCATCCAGCCGCCGAGACCCCCACCCGGCGCCGGCGGGCAGCGGGGGCAGCGGCTCGGCTCGACTCGCGGCTCCGCTTCTGCTTCCGGGTCCCTCCTCCTGGGCTGGGACGCCCCAAGCTCCCTCCGGGGAGCCCGTGCTCCCGGGCCGCCGCGCGTGGGGAGCCCGGCCCGGCCCGCCGCGCCTCCTCCTCGTTCTCTGGCGCGGCCGGGCACCGCCTCGGGGGGCGCCGAGGGCCGCTCGCTCCGGGCGCGAGTGCGCCCGCCCCACATGCAGGTTGGGGCGGCGCCGCGGTCCCGGTGAACCCCGGGCGGGGCGAAGGGGTCCAGGGGGAGGCGGCCGTCAGTCCCGCGCCATCGCGGATCCCGGCTGCTGGACGGGCGGCCGGAGGGCGGTGGTCAAAGGGTGGAGGGGCCTGTGGCGCCGCCGCGGCGCGCACCAGGAGGTGCAGCCCGAGCGCCGGCGAGCAGCCTGGGCCCCTGGGGGAGCAGCCGGAGCGGGCAACCTCCCTCTCCTCGTGCTTCACCTAGAGCCCTCGTCGCTGCCCCGCACCCCACCCCTTTGGCGCACACCTCCCCACACGTACACACGCGCGCAGGCACCCGCGCACACACTCACACGCACACCCCGAGTGGGTGTGAGCTAAGAGCTGAGATGCGCTCTGGGGCCCAGAGTTCACACTCGGCCCCAACAAACCCCCACAGAGCAGGCAAGCTCCTCTTTGGGTTACGCAGTAAGTAGAACTTCCTACAAAACTACTGAATACTCCAAGCTGGAGCTAGAAAACGCTGGCTATTTAGGATGTCGAGATTAGAGAAATAATGCTAAGGATAATTAGTTCAAAGTGCTGTCTGTACGGCTCTGTTTTTCTGCTTAGTGGGGTAGGAAGGATCTTTTTGAAAACCACAGATAATCCAAAAGTACTTTCAATCGACTCCTTCAACTAGAATCCTTACAAGACTGATAAATAATTAAAGATTTTTCCCTTTTCCCTCCCCTTCAGTGTTCTCTCAGGAAGTTTTGTGTGTTTTTTTTCCTTCAGTCTTTTTAAATATTCCAAAATGGGTAGCATAAGGTAGGTAGTAAGATGGCCTGGCCTAATTGATAAACTGAATCATTAGTGGAAATCATGGAGAGTTTCATTAGCATAACCATATTTATCCTCCAATCTGTTTCCATGACAACAATTGTATTTGAGCCAGAACTTAATTATGTGTTGATCTATCTTTATTTTACAGGAAGTATTAGTCACCCAGACACTGGTGTGTTTTAGTTCCCTAAAGCCAATGAAAACATTTTTGGGAAGCCAAACCTTGTTTTTGTCTCCTGAGAGGGAATTTAATTTACACATTCGTGTAATAGGAAGGAGCTGTGAAGTGCGTACAATTATTTTTTTATCTTGAAGTTGTTATTAGGTTGTTCTATAATATTTTCTAAATTAAATACAAATGCTATAAAGTTGACAAACTATACAAACTAAGAAAGCAGTGTAATGCCAAAGAAGGTTTTCATCACATATCTGTCTGATACACGGTTGCGTCGGAACTGAATTTGATCAGTCTAAGTGCCACGTCATTTATCCGTCTGACCCAAGAACGGAGAATTCTTATTTGAAGATTAAAAGTTATTCAGGGATTTTTTTTCATCTTGGCTAAATGATTTCCTGATAACTGCTGTTTTCACCAAATGATACTTTTAATGCTTATTGTTTTAAAGACAGAGACAAGAAGCACACTTGTGTGTGCCATCTGATGACTACACTTCCAATATTTTCAGAGATATAGAAGTAATCTGTGTTTTCCAGGTGAAGACAGCTGAGAATGAGACCAGAGTAACAATAAGGGATGCAAAAAAACTACATACCCACAACATCTATAGGAATCAAAACCCCTCAAAGTCCTCCCATAGCTGGGAACCACGCCCCACACACATTTGTCACACGTTCTGAGAACTTGTTCTTGCGGTATCCACCATTTTGTTCCTTATTTGTTAGGTTCCACCTCACTGTCAGTGGCTGTCCTTGACACCAAACAAACTAAAAGTCACTGTTGGGACTCCTGAAGGCTGCCCATACCTCTGCTGCTTAAACTGCAGCCCTTTCCTTTGCCATGGCTTCTTCCCTAGGGGATTCATCTGGTGTTTCTGAAAAGAGAACCATATTTGGTTCCCTATCTCTGTCCTCCAGATTGACCCAGACTTGCCTGAATCCTGGGCCCAGCACCCATAGTGTTCAATCTGGGACTCAAGGGACACCAGCAGCATGGAAATGAGTCAAAATGCTAAGTCAAAACGGTGGTTCCACCATCAATTTTCCCCGAAGAACATGAAGCACCACTGATGACTGCATTAATGGGATCCATTTTTTTTTAAAGGATGACCGAAAACATAGTTACTGTAGCAACAATTCTGTTTATCTCCCACAAGCTTAATATTCTCAAACTCATGCCATCTGCTCCATGTCAGACTGTATACAGTTGTTCATGCAAAATGAGTACTGTCACTAATAATCTGCTCCTGCAAGTTTCAACTCTTAAGATGTCCTAATCTGCAATGAACTATGCACCTTCCCTAAAATCCAGACTTCATTACCAGAAGACTCTGTCAGTTTTAGAATGTTATTTTTTCTATTACCACCTTTCTTATCCCAGCCTTTAAGCATAACTTGTTTTTGGCTCCCATGAAATTCTTTTTAATACATAATGTTTGTTCATATTTATGATGTATATGGGATATTTTCATACATGCATACAATGTGTAATGATAAAATCAGGGTGCTTACCTTATCCATCACCTCAAACATTTATCATTTCTTTGTGTTGGAAATATTTCAAATAATCTCATAGTTATTTTGAAATAAACAATATGTTGCTGGTAACTATAGTCACCCTACTATACTGTTGAACACTGGGAATTTATTTCTTCTAACTCTGTGTTTGTACCCATTAACCAATTTCTCTTCACCTGCCCACCCCACCTGCCCTGCTTCCAGTCTCTGCTAACTATCATTGTGCTCTCTACCTCCATGAAATGAACTTTTTTAACTTCCACATATGAGTGAGAACATGTAATTTGTCTTTCTGTGCCTGGCTTATTTCACTTAATGTAATGATCTCCAGTTCCATCTATATGACTGCAAATGACAGAATTTTATGCTTTTTTATGGCTGAATAGTATTTCATTTTGTATATGTACCACATTTCCTTTATGCATTTGTTCATTGATGGACACTTAGATTGATTCTATATCTTGGCTGTTGTGAATAGTGCTTCAATAAATATGGGGGTACAGATATCCCTTTGATATACTGATTTCCTTTCCTTTAGATAAATACCCAGTTGTGAGATTGCTTAATCATATGGTAGTTCTATTTTTAGTTTTTTAAGAAACCTCCATACTATTTTCCATAATGGCTGTACTAATTTACATTCCCATGAACAGTGTATTAGACTTCCCTTTTTTATGTATCAGCAGTTTTTTTTTTTTTTTGTCTTTTTGGTAATAGCCATTCTAGCTGGATAAGATAATATCTCATTATGGTTTTGATTTACATTTCCCTGATGATTAGTGATGCTGAGCATTTTTCATAAATCTGTTGGCCATTCATATATCTTCTTTTGAGAAATGTCTATTCAATCCAGGAATGGAGAGTTGCACCTGTAATCACAGCACTTTGAGAGGCTGAGGCTGGAGGATCACTTGAGGCCAGGAGTTTGAGATTAGCCTGTGCAACATATTGAGACTCAATCTCTACAAAAAATTTAAAAAATTAGCAGTGCATGGTGATGCATGCTTGTAGTTCCAGTTACTTGGGAGGCTGAGGCAGGAGGATCACTTGAGTCCAAGAAGTCAAGGTTACAGTGAGCTATGATTGAGCCACTGCACTCCAGCCTGGGCAACAGAATGAGACCCTGTCTCTTAAAAAGAGAGTGGGGGGAGGGCAGAGAGAGGGAAATGTCCATTCAGATCCTTTGTCCACTTTTTAATTAAATTATTTTTTTGCAGTTGAATTGTTTGATTTCCTTATATATTCTGGATATTGTCCCTTCTTGAATAAATAGTTTGCAAATATTTTCTTCTATTCAATATGTCATCTCTTCACCCTGTTGTTGCCTTTGCTGTGCAGAAACTCAAATATAGTCCTATTTGTCTATTTTTGTTTTTGTT
The DNA here is from genome assembly GCA_963575035.1 of Avahi laniger. NCBI lineage: Eukaryota > Metazoa > Chordata > Mammalia > Primates > Indriidae > Avahi > Avahi laniger. The sequence continues at coordinate 12,324 of CAUYSK010000351.1, read as the reverse complement.
GCCTGTGCTTTTAGCTGTAAAATCACTGCCTAGATCAATCTCCTGGAGTGTTTCCCCTATGTTTGTTTTCTTCTAGTAGTTTTATAATTTCAGGTCTTACATTTAAATGTTTAATCCATTTTGAGTTGATTTTGTAACTGGTGAGAGATAGAGCGTCTAATATCATTTCTTTGCATATGAATGTATGGTTTTCCCAGCACCATTTATTGAAGAGGGTGTTCTTTCCCTAATGTATTTAATATGTTCATAGCACCTTTGTTCAAAATCGATTGGCTGAAAATACATGGATTTATTTGTGAGTTCTCTATTCCTGCAGTCCCCAACCCCTGGGCTGTGGACTGGTACCAGTCTGTGGCCTGTTAAGAACCAGGCCGTATGGCAGGAGGTAAGTGATGGGCAAGTGAGCGAAGCTTCATCTGTATTTACAATGGCTCCCAATAGCTTGCATCGCTGTCTAAGCTCCACCTCACTCCCACACCCATCCCATGGAAAGATTGTCTTCCATGAAACCTGTCCATGGTGCCAAAAAGATTGGGGACTGCTCCATTAATCTATGTGCCTGTTTTTTATAACAGTATCATGCTGTTTTGGTTACTATAGCTCTGTAGTATAATTTGAAGTTGAGTAGTATGATGCCTTCAGCTTTGTTCTTTTTGCTCATTTTGCTTTGGCTACTTAGGCCCTTTTCTATGAATTTTAGAAATATTTTTCTATTCTGTTAAAAATGACATTTTTTAAGGCACTTTTTAATTTTTTTTTATTTCAGCATATTACGGGAGTACAAATGTTTAAGTTATGTATATTACTTTTGTCCCACCCGAGTCAGAGCTTTGAGCATGTCCATTCCCCAGATGGTGTGCACCACACCCATTAGGTGTCATTCATTAGGTGACATTTTGATAGAGACATCATTGAATCTGTAGATCATTTTGGGTAGTATGGCCATTTTAACAATATTAATTCTTTTGATCCATCGGCATGGGATGTCTGTCCTTGTGTTCGTGTCCTCTTCAGTTTCTTTCATCAATGTTTTGTAGTTATTTTTGTAGAGATCTTCACCTCCCTGGTTAAATTTATTTCTAGATATTTTTTTTTTTTGTAGCTACTGTAAATGAGATTGCCTTCTTGATTTCTTTCTCAGCTAGTTCATTGTTGATGTATAGAAACACTACTGAATTTTGTATATTCATTTTGTATCCTGCAACTTTACTGAATTTATTTATCAGATCTGAGATTTTTTTGGCAGAATTTTTAGGTTTATCTACATATAAGATCATGTCATCTGCAAAGAGGAATAATTTGACTTTCTTTTTTCAATTTAGATATCCTTTATTTCTTTCTCTTGCCTGATTGCTCTGGCTAAGACCTCTAGTACTTGTTGAATAAGAGTGGTGAAAGTGAGCATCCTTGCCTTATTCCAGTTCTTAGAGGAAAGTTGTTCAGCTTCTCCCCATTCAATATAATGTTAGCTGTGGATTTGTCATATATGACCTTTATTATGTTGATATACTTTCCTTCTGTGCCTAATTTGTTGAGAGTTTTTTTATCATGAAGGGATGTTGAATATTATCAAATGCTTTTTATGTATAGATTGGGATGATCATGTGTTTTTTCCTTAATTTTGTTGGGTGATATATAACGTTTATTGATTTGGTTTATGTTGAACCACCCTTGCATCCCTAGGATAAATCCCACTTCATCATGTTATACTAACTATTTGATGTGTTGTTGGATTTGGTTTGCCAGTATTTTTTGAGGATTTTTGCATCTACATTCATATTGTCCTATAGTTTTCTTTTTTGTTGTGTCTTTGTTTGATTTTGGTATCAGAGTAAGGCTTGCTTCATAGAAGGATTTCGGAAGAATTTCCTTCTCTTCAGTTTTTTGGAATAACTGGAAAAGAATTGGTGTTAATTCTTCTTTATAAGTTTGGTAAAACTCAGCAGTAAAGCCATCTGGTCCTGGGATTTTCGTTGTTGGGAGAATTTTATTACTGATTCAATCTCATTACTCATTATTGGTCTATTCAGATTTTCTGTTACTTCTTGGTTTAATTGGCAGGTTGTATATGTCCAGGAATTTATCCATTTCCTCTAAGTTTTCCAGTTTGTTAGCATATATGATTCATAATAGTTACTGGTGATTCTTTGTGTTTCTGTGGTATCAATTGTAGTGTCTCCTACATTGTTTCTGATTTTGTTTACTTGGGGCTTCCCCACCCCACTTTTTTTTTGGTTAGTCTAGCTAGTTCTTTATCAATTTTGTTTATTTTTTAGAAAACCACCTTTTGTTTCATTGGTCCTTTGTATTTTTTTAGTTTCTATTTCATTTATTTCTGCTCTGATCCTTAATACTTTTTCCTTCTGCTAATTTTGGGTTTCATTTGTTCCTGCGTTTCTCATTCCTTGAGGTGCATTATTAGGTTGTTTATTTGAAATCTTTCTACTTTTTAGATGTAGGCATTTATTGCTATAAATTTTCCTCTTAGCACTGCTTTTATTGTAACCCATAGGTTTTGGTATGCTGTGTTTACAAATCAGGAATTGTTTTTCAGATTTCTTTGTATTATTTATCTATGTTCTCTTGTATCTCACTGTGCTTCTTTAATATCATTATTTTGAACTCTTTTTTCAGGCATTTGATTGATTTCTTTTTTGTTGGATTCTGTTGCTGGAGAATTATTGTGTTCCTTTGGATGTGTAATGTTTCCTTGCTTTTTCATATTTCTTGTGTCTTTTTGTTGATATCTGCATATCTGGTATAATAGTTGCTTCTTCCAGTTTTTTGCATTGGCTTTCATAAAGAAAGACTTTTTCCTGTGGATGTATTTATGGTGTTGATTGGGTAGGATACTTCGTCTTTGATCTAGGGGCTTCCAGTAGTATAGTCTTTGTATGATTTCTTTACCTGTAATCAATGTCAGTTGTATCTTTGAGTTCCTCAGTGGTTTAGGCTGAAGTTGTTAGTGGAGACTGTGATGAGGCTTTGCTGGGGATAGGGATGCCAGGTGGACCCGTCAACGGGGCTCAGTAGGGGTGACAGTGGAAGGAGCATGCCTGTTGTTGGGACCGCAGGCAGTGTTGGATGGCACTGGTGGTAGCAAGTCCAGGCACACTGATCCTTGGGCCTCCAGGCAGCTTGCTCAGGTTCCTGTAGTGGCAGTGGTGGGTTAGATGGGTGGTGGTGCCCTTAGAGTTCTGGGTGGCATGTGTGGTATGGGTCATGGCGGTAGCCGTGGTGGGCCAGCCCCCAAGCTCCCAAGAAATACATGCAGGCGCTAGCAGTGGTGACAGCAGGATGCATTGGTCAGTCCTCGGTCCCCAAGTGCCAAGTGGGGGTGGGTGCTGGCAGTGATGGTGGCAGTACCCCTGGGGAGGAGTGGGAAGGGGTGTGCAGATGCCAGCAGTGGCAGGCAGGATGGGTGGATCTGCAGGGTCCTGGACAACACACATGAGCACTGGCAGGGGTGGCACCAGGCAGGCTGTCCTGCCTGTCCTCAGACCCTTGGTGTTGCTTGGGAGCAGACTGTGGTGCACAGGGCTAGTAGATCCTTGAGCTCTGGGTTGAAGTGCATGAGTGCCGCAAGCTAGGCCATCTTCAAGTCCTAGGAAAGCGTGTGCAGGTACTGATGACAGCGAGCTAGGTGGGTTGATTCTGAAGCCCTCAGACAGCAAGCTTTGGCACCAGCAGCAAACAGGCTAGGCCTGTTGTCAGGCCTCCTGGTGGTGCACATGTGTGCCAGCCACAGCAGGCTAGGCAAGTTGATCCCGAGGTCCCTGGATGGCGCACTCAGGTAGTAGTAGGGTGGCGCTGGGCATGGCGGGCCTGTCGTCAGGCCCCCCCCAGATGGCATACATATCCATAGGCTATAGTGTCTGGGTAGGAGATCCCCCGGGTCCCAGATGGGCAAGCTCTCTCTGTGGAGCAATGCTGTGTCCTGGACTCCAGGCAGCATCCTGTTCTAGTCTCAGTGCTTAGAAGGCTCAGAGGGCTCACTGGTGGCTAGCATCACAGAGTCCCTGGTAAGAGTGTTTACCTTCTCCCAGCCCTCACTGGGAAGCCTCTTCTGGCTCCCAGCTGATTCCCTGGCTAGCTGCCTTTTTCCCTCTCCTTCCATCCCTGAGATATTCCTTGTTCACTTTCCTGCTGAATTGCTGTGTTCTCTCTTAGACATTGTATTAAACATATGATTATCTGCTAGCTATTTTGTTCCTTATTTGTGATGGAAGTGAGTGCCATTAGTCAGCCATCTTGAACTGCCTGAAATTTTTTATCCAGACATCAATTAGACAATTACAGAGCCTAGATTTATTACCTTATTTTAAAAAGTTACGATATATCAGAAGAGCTATGAATCATTTTAGTTTTACATATTAAAGCTTAGACTAATTTCTTCTTGACTGTTGAGAAGAAATACATAACATTGAAATACCATGAGATAATCATATGGCAAACACTGGACTTGTTTGTCTAACAAACAGTCCCTCAAATATCAAAACAGGTAAAAAGAAACAGAAATGACTTAACTAAAAAAAACTCATTACCTAAAGAGAAATGAATGGAGGAGAAGTGATTTTATAGGCCTGCTTCTGATAGGTGCAGTAGGATGTTGGTTCTACCTTTTCTGTTTTTTCCCTCTTCCCTCCTTCCCATGGAGGCAGAGAAGTTGGAATCATGAAGGAAAAGGGACATCAAGTGAAAAATAGAGAAACACAACTGTTTCACTTTCTTTTCCACCTACATCAGGTGGAAACTCCCAGTAGCCAACTTTTATGGAAGAAATTTAAAAATAAAATAAAACAGTGTAATTTGTTCAAATTTTAAAAGTTATAAAAGCTCAAATGCTTAGAAAACAGAAGAAACCAAGAAGGAGGAGGAGGAGGAAGAAGAGGGAAAAAGGAAAAAAGGAAGGAAAGAGGAAGGAGGAAGGGAGGGAAGGAACCTCACCTCTAACTCATTACCCAAAATAAACACTCCAAAACATTGGTATATCTCATTCTAGTGTTTGTATCTGTGTGTATAAAATGTATATAAAATATTGATGTTCTTTTTTCTGCTTGTCTCCCTTTGTTAATTGGTAATATATCCTGAACACTTCTCATGCTATTAATATGTCTTTGCATCATCATGATTTGTGACCATATAGTATTTTACCATATAGATACACCATAATCAATTTAACCAATTCCATTGTATTAAAAATAGATCATTTATGATTTTAATAAAATATATAAGATTTAATATGTATTATATTAACATATAACCCTTGCATATATTTCTAGTAAACCATAGGATAAGATTCTAAAAGTTAAATTGGTACAGAAAAGGATGGATTTACCTTCAAAGATTTTGGCACACATTATCACAGAAATTTAGCACCAATTCATGATCTCATCAATAGTGTGGGTATGAAAGAGTCTACTTACTTAATCATTTTAAGGAGATTTTTTAGAATTAAAAAAAGTTGTACATAACATCGCACTTTTAAGTTAAGGAGCACATTCTTTTAAATACAAAAGGTCAAATCAAATATTAACTGTCAGTCCCCCTCTGTACACTTTCAGTGTAGCATCACATGGTGTGGATCTCTATGCCTCAGGTGATGGATCTGACAGCTTCGCTTCCTCATCGTTTTTGAATTTCCTCTTTACCTCTTCCAGTGACAATAGTACTCTAATAAATTAAACTTGGTCATGTTAATACTTCTAGGTCGATGATGTTAATTCCCCATATCAGCTTTTATAATGATCAAGAAGGAAAAAGAAGATTGTCTTTAAGAGTGAAAATTTCATCCCAATGAACAGAGAAATTGACTTGGTGTTAAAGGGTGTTATTTGCATGGCCATTCATGAAAGATTAAGGTAAGCAAGTCCTCCTTATTTGTCTTATAATTCAGCATATATTTCCTGAATGGATGTTAGATCCTATGTCAAGCTCTGGAAAATTTAATTTACTAATTTGTCCAGTGGAGAAAAATAATCTCTTCCCCAGATTTCCCTTTATTATTAACTTTATAACATCTATGAAACACTTCAAACTGTCCAAGAGCAGATCTTACCTATAAGATTCCTTACTGGAATCCCAGTTCCTAGCATTCTGTGCATCTTTAGATCCTAACAAAGCATTTTTAAAGGAAAGAAAGTAAAAGAATGCTATTTTTTAGTGACTCAAGCATTATATGGAACTGAAGTTTCCAAATTATGTGCAAGGTGCCCTAAAGCACTGCAGCAAGCTCCTAAAGGTGCCATGGGACATTCGAAATACTTTAGGAAATCACAACATCACCTGTCAGACTGTGCAAACTACTACTGTTAATTTGTTTGGACCTAATTACTATTAGGAATTTCTTTTGGCCCAAAGGGCAGCATGAAAAATAACTGAGACACAAGGGCATCATAAATTGAGAAAGTTTGGAACCTCGGGTTGGAAACCTCAGGTATAGGGCAGAAACAACAAGATAGAAATCCTAATCTGTAGAAATTTATATTTTAAATTTACAAGACACCCTTTTATAGTAAAGGATTAACATTGACTAAAGAAATGTTTGGCCCTTGCCCCCATTTCCTGGGAGGTAACCTCTGTGTGGCCTGATGAGAGTCTTTGTTGACCTGGGGTCCTTCCTTCAGCCATGCCATGTAGTCTGTGCTAACAGTGTGATTTATGGTGGGGTCTTGAGTCATGCAGTATCAGCTTTACGTCTGGAGGTGCTAGAAACTAAAGTCAACTATGCGGGTGATCAGCCATATCTACATTACTGACCCCTGACGAAAACTGTGGACACCAAGGCTTGGATGAGCTTCCCGGTTGGCAATAGTCCGTGCATATTGTCACACATCATTGCTGAGAGAAACAAGCATTGTCTGCACGGCTCCACTGGGAGAGGACACTGGTAACTCAGTGCCTGGTCTCTGTGGTATGTCCTTTTCCCTCTTGATTTTAATCTGTGTCTTTTCACTGTAATAAACTATAATTGTGAGTAAACCCCTTTGCAGGGTACTGTGAGTCCTCCTATAGAATTATTGAAAACGAGGATGGTCTTGGGAACCTCCTGAACTACAATATTGCAAAAATGGAAATCCATTAACTTTTGTAGGTTTTCATTTGCCTTATTTTCCCCAGCAGAAAGATGTAATTGAGAAGTTATGGCATCTACTAATGTAAGACTGGGATAAGTTTAAAAAAGAAAAGTTTAAAAAAAAAAGAATGAGAGAAAATGCATTGCCTGTTTTTGTCACACAAGAAAGTTTTTTTTCTCTGATAATATAGATAGGAAACTGATCATTTTGATTTATGAGCTACTTGAACTTGGTTTTGACATTTTACTTGACAAAATCTAGCAAGAGGGTTGGATGATTCTGAAAGGTTCTAAACTGACAGCTTAAACTATTCAGTTGTATTTATTTTAAAATTATGACAAATAGTTTTATCCATTTTTCTCTTAACACAGTGCTACCAACTTGGAATGGGAGAACCCAGCTGCCTGGGGGATGTCAAATAACACAAGCTGTTTCTCAAACATTGTGGTATCAATAAAGCTCAAAATATTTTCTAAAATAGTTTCTAGGAATTGCTCAACAATGCAAGTATATTAAAAAGATTTTTATTCACATATTCCTAACTCACTCATATTTTATTATTTTTATAAGACTTCAGAGCTGCAATTATGAGATTTATGAGAATGATGTTTGTTCCATTATTGTATGGGAAAGATATCTGTATCCTAGTCCTATTTTTCCATAATTGCCATTTGCCTGCACTTTTCTGGGACTTACTTTTTACTTCTGTAAATTGGTCAGATTGAACTGTATGACTCTATTGTTCATTTCAATACTAAAGTTATCATTTTCAATTTAACCAATATATATTAATCCCTACTTTGTGTACACTGTGCTATACATAAGGCTTATCAGTGGTAAACATAACTCAATCCAAGCCCTGAGGGATTAAATAGAGAAGATAGATCTCTAACTATAATATAAGACCTATTTTGATAGATGTAATCATGGAACTATAAACCCAGGACAATGGGGGTTGCAACGCAGGGGTGATTTCTGCCAAAGTGGATCATAGAAAGTTTCACGGAGGGCCAGGAAGATGAGTTACATTTTTGCAGATGGAGAAGGTGGTAAAGACAGTAAGTATTTTAGAAGGTGGGCTGTATAAGCAGCACATGATGGCAGCTAGTGGTCCTGGATGTCTGATTGTATGTGACTTGTGAGGAAAGAACAAGAGATGAGGCAGGAAAGGTAAGCCGACATAAATTGTTTAGGGATTTTGTGCAGGATAGTTCCATTTGCCCTTCCAGAATCTATTTCTTCTCTTGTCTACCCTCTGTGCTCCTGAAAGGTGACCCACAGGGACACACAAGAATGGCTCAGTTACCCCCTTATCTTCCAATTCACTTCAACCAATGGAAGGCAATGACAGGTAATCAGAGGGTTGAGGGTGTTTATTTTTTCAGCTCTCACCCTGCCAGGTGCTGGCATGCTATCTGTGGCCCCTATTAAAGGCCATAGGTGCTGCCATCTCTGGGCTCTGGAAGTTTCTCCCTTTGGGCCAAAGGGAGATGTATTAGTCTCCTAGGGCTACTGTAACAAAATACCATAAACTGGATGACTTAGAACAACAAAGATTTATTGTCTCATAGTTTTGGAGGCTAGAAGTCTGAAATCCAGATTATTGGCAGGGTCATGTTCCCTCTGAAAGCTGTAGGGAAGAACCTTTCCATGCCTCTTCTAGTTTTGGTGTTTGCAAGCAATCCTTGGGGTTCCTCTGCTTATGGATGCATGACTCTGATCTCTGCTATCTTTTTCCTGTATGTTGATCTCTGTGTCTCTTCTCTTCTTATAAGGACCCCAGTCAAATTGGATTGAGCTCACATCGTCAAATTGGATTGAGCTCACATCACTCCAGAATGACCTCATTTAAACTAATTACATCTGCAGCAACCCTATTTCCAAATAAGATCACATTCTGAAGTACTTGGGGTTAGGACTTTACATATCTTGGGGGGCAACATAATTCAACCCATGTCAGAAGATAAAAGCTCCCCACAGTTGCTAATCTCAGGGTAGTGTACGATCTCTTATTCAAAACGTAAACTCTGTCCAACCTTTGTAATTGGCCTCATTACTAAGCTCTCCTAAATTAACCGCTGTTTGCATCATCTATTTTCTTCAGAGATTCTGACTATATAGATTTAATTGCCTTGAAAATGATTTGACCAGGTATTTTGTTCTTGTTGCTTTGTTTTGTTTTGATTAAGATAGTGGGCCATTTTTAATAGGAGAGATAAGAGATCAGTTCCAGGTTAAACAAAAGTAGATATTGTGGCGAAGTAAAATATGCATTAGAGGAAGGAGAACCAGGAGGCAAGACATGAGGCTGTCGCCTGTTGTCACGTTGGGACACGAAGGGGGTACGAAGTGGGAGGGGGCACCAATGGCTTCCTGTGTAAAATCCAAAAATCTTCCTTCAGGCCTTTCATATAGTTCCCCCTTTTCCCCCACACACTCCTTTATCCCCCACTCCCATCATTCCACAGACTTCCACTGGCCCCTTGTTCGAATGTCCCATTCGTGCTTTGTCACCTCAGAGCCTTGATCTGCGTTCCCTGTGCCTGCAGTTCTCTTGCTCCTTGTCATGGTTCACTGGCTACTCCCCGCTTTCCTCAGGTCTCTGTTCAGTGTATCCCTTTGTCAGAGAGGCCTTCCTTACCCAACCTTAATAATATTTTTGTCACCACCCCCAACACCTCATCCCCGGTCACCCCTCTCCCTTTATTTTTCCTTGTAGTACTCACTGAACTGACATAATGTGTGTTTATTTTTTTATTTGTTAATTGTCTATGCTATACCCCCGCCTTAGATTTTTAACCTCCATGAGAACAAGGAGTTTTTCTCTTGTATTCTGCCCCAGTTAATAGACCTGTGCCTGAACTTAGTAAGTGCTCAATAAACATTAGTAAATGATAGTCACTATTAGAGATAGAATCTGTAGGATATGGTGATAAATGTAATGTGAAAGTGTGAAAGAGAATGTATTAAATGACTCTAAGGTCTTTTGGTTTTTTTTTCTCTTAGGTAAACATGATTTCATATAAGTAAATTTCATGCCTTTCTTACAAAACAAGCAAGAAGGTTTGCTAACCCAGTTATTTTTGCATCTTACATTTTGAAATGTAGCTTTTTTCATTTCCAGTGCCATTTTAAAAGTCTCAAGGTTAGTCACAGAAATCAGCAATTCCTGTGAGAATGTAAGTAGGTTGTGACTCATAAACACATTTCTAAGCTTGTGCTTCTGATTCGTATTCTGTTATTGAATTAGCAGAATCTATTGATACTGTCCTAGTCTGTCTGTGGGTTGTGGCTGGAGTTCTAGGGCTTTTTTTTTGCCTTTCCTTTAACCCACGTAACAGTCTGATTATGCCTGTGCCTCATCAGTTGACTCAGTGCTTCCCTCTCTTTTCACCGAACAGTTAAGTTAGGGAATTAGTCAATATGTTTAACGTGATTATCCAGCTTGTTCTGTGATGCATGATCTTTGTTATTTAATTACTTCCAACTTTGGAAATGACTAAGAGATATTGTGAAATTACAACTCAACAATGCTTTAAAGCACAGGATTTTCCACACCTAAGAAACTCTGGCATGGTGCCAGTGTCCCTCAAAATGGCATCTGTGCATGAAATTCTATAGGCATATGGAGACATAATCTCCAGTTGTCATGGTGAGTCACGATCTGCAAGACCTCTCAGTCCCTTGCTCTAGAGAATATGCTACATTATTATTTTAAGAATAATATTTTTAAATTCACAGAAAAACAAAATTAGGATAAATTTTAATGTTATCTATGATAAATAACTGTTGATGAATGTGAATTAAACAACACCTGATCCTTGAGAAAACTGGCTTCTTTGTTTCTCCTAGAAAATATCATGATTAATAAAGTATTTTAAAGTCTAGGCATAATTTTTATTTTTTGTGTTTATTAAAAGGCAGTAGTGAAGAGATTATTCATTTTTAAATTTACAATACTTATTGGAAAGACTCAAATAAAAATTATAAATATGAACTGAGAGAGAAATTCAGTTGTTTGCCGAAAAATTATGTCAAAATCAAATTATTAGAAAGTGAAATTATGGCATATTCCTGATTAGAGATGATTAAGATGGTTGATTTTAGCCATTTTTCTCTGGTAACAAAGAAGCCAGATTATTTTTGCTAAGATTGGCTTTAGAAAAATATTGTGAAATAATCGATGTGTGTGTTGATATTCTTCTATTTTACCTTGCTCATGTTATAAGTGCTGGGATTTCATGTTGCTATATGGAAAGTATTGTCTCCAACCATATTAATCTAGAAGACCTGGAATTTACCCACCTCCTTTCTCTCATCAAAATCTACCTTACTTATGTTCAATTCCCTCAGGTCTTTGTGCTGCCCTCCCAATGACAATGGGTAATTATTATCGCTAATAATAATATCCCACATATCAACAGCATGACTTACAATGTGTTTTTACATATTATTATCTTATCTGATTTTTCAATATTTTACAGTAGGAATTCTAATATACAGAAGTTGGCAAATTAGAGCCCACCACCTGTTTTTGTACAATCCTCAAGCTAAGCATAGTTTTTACATTTTTAAGGGGCTGTTAAAAAAAAAAAAGGAAAATATTCAATAGCATGTTACCCACAAAATCTACAATATTTACTATTTGTTACTTTACAGAGAAAGTTCCCTTACCCCTGGATTAGTATTGTATCCCTCATTAAAAGATCAGTAAACAGAGGCAAAGCTACACACAGATGAAAAACTAGAAACCTGTAACTTTAAATTTTAGAAAAACAGAAATAAAGGATTCCTAAAAAGAATAAAAGTGCTACTTTCCCTTAACCTCTCTGAATTCTAAATATATGAGCAATTAATAATAATAAGGATGAAAAGTAGAAAGAAGAAGAAAAAGTATTTATTAGAGACTTCGTACCAAGCACTCCAGGATGTGATTTTGTATGCATTATTTCCTATAATTCTAAATATATACCAGTACTGTCTTATGTATATCAACTACTCAAGAACCCCCTGTGATTCTTAGCAGTTCGTAAAATAATATGACCCTACGTACATCCAACAGAAAGATAGTTAGTAATATGTGGTGACATATTATTGTCGCGCCGTGCTTGCCAGCAAGAATGACGCAACAACTTGGAGTTCTTCCGACAGCAGTTTATTGGGGCGAACAGCTTCAACAAGATGGCGAGAGACCCAGAACGGGAAGTACGGTTGACTTATATAACAGCACAAGTACATGTGGCGGAAT